>JANSTR010030008.1:0-22051 GCA_025434805.1 Antipathozoanthus remengesaui | reverse complement strand
AAATATACTGAAGAAGTTGTCTAAATTTGTCTTACTTCATGTCAACGATATTTTATCACGAGTAATCAGCTGATGAAAAAAATGGCACTAGCAGCGTTAGGACTTGAATGGATTAACTTTTAGTAAATACCGTAATCTGATAAGTCCCATTGGGGTGGGGGGATTAAATGTCATCCCTTCCTGACGGGGAGCTTAATAGACAGGGAGGAGGGGGGAGGGGTATTGAAAACTCAATGCCCGCCAAAAAAGGAGTCATTCTTTTCTTTTTGAAATGCGGCCCTCCCTTTATGAAGTTTGATACAATCTTTGGTGCAAATTTTCAAACTGAAATGTTACCTTGCCCAACTTAACAACAGTATATAACAAGTTAAAAACGTGGAAAGGTAAAGAATACCAATGAACTGGTGTAAAGTGTTTGGAAATTGCGGGGATCTTACTAGAGAATGGGGAGCTCGAAGCTCTAGGCGTGGAGCCTTATTACAGTATTATAATTCAACAATAATTTTCATACTGAAAACGCGCAATACAATTGGTCAGAAACGATCACGTGATGTACGCTCGCACGGCCACTATTTTTCGATACAGCAGCCGGGGCGAATATCTGTAACCGCTGACAAGCAATTAAAATTGCTTTATTTTCGTTTTTCATTGCCAAAAAATGGTCGCAAATTAAGCTTTTAGGTTTGGAACAACAACAAAATCAAGCACGACAGAGCTAAAAAAAAGTTACAGTTTGGTTTTAGACCACAACACCGGTTCTCAACTCAACTCTCTACTCAGTACAATATTGTCATGTGGCGGTATGGCAGCAATTACAGTGTGGTTTTAGACCACAACACAGGTTCTCAACTCAACTCTCTGCTCAGTACAATATTGTCATGTGGCGGTATGGCAGCAATTACAGTGTGGTTTTAGACCACAACACCGGTTCTCAACTCAACTCTCTGCTCAGTACAATATTGTCATGTGGCGGTAAGGCAGCAATTACAGTGTAGTTTCAGATCACAATATCGGTTCTCAACTCAACTCTCTGCTCAGTACAATATTGTCATGTGGCGGTAAGGCAGCAATTACAGTGTAGTTTTAGACCACAACACTGGGTCGCAAGTTAACGTTTATCAGCAAGTGTGTGTGTTCTTTTAATTAATGACCCGAAAAGGCGTCGAGAGACTGGACCAGATGTCCCTGCATGCCAAAGGATAAGCCATTTAGTAATATTTTGATGACTACTGTATTTGGTTTTTCGTGAAATTATTTTTACGTGCAACCTGTTACTAATGGTTTTACTGCTTTTTTTACATCTCTTGCAGGTTGCTGGGTTTGTCTCAACAGGTTCGGTTCCGTCCAGCCTCAGGTTCTGTCTATACTCACCCAGCTATTGCAGGCGGTTCTTGGAGGTCTTCGGGCCGCAAAATCGACAGTTATGATTCAAGATGAAGAAGTTCCCCTTACAGCACAAGGGGCGTGTTTTGCTACCCTTGTCAATCGAAAGGACTGTGAAAGTTCCAATTATGACCCTTCCGTTGGTTTCTTTCCTTCTTTTCAGGTAATGGTGTTATATGGATAAAAAGTTGCAGAGAAATACCTATACCAACGTACTCCATTAACCAAGTATTTCAGTCATTTGATCTTACCATTTTCTTCCTGGTGCTTATTATTTACAATTTCATGCTTATATATATTTACTTATATGGTTTGATAGTTTACTGGTCACCCCATCATAATTTGTTCTTTCGATTTTACTTGGTAATGTTTGGGAATTACCACGTACTACTGGAATATTGAAGATGGCATGTTGCTGTCATTGAGGCGATCTCAGGAAATGTGATTTGAAGAGATTCAGAACTTCAAGAACGGACTGAAATGTTAAATTGCGGTTATGTTGTAGGAAAAAATGTGCAAATTTTTTAGAAAATAGATAATAAAAATCATGGTAGTAGGCAGAAATACACTGAAATACACTGAAAAGATCTGTTGTTACTGCAGGGTCGAGTTATTCTTTTATTCTGTGTCTCGGCTACGGACTGCAATAGTGCTTTCGATGAATTAAAACAGGATAAATCTAACAAAATTCTGGTTTCCCATATAAACTGTACAGTAAAATATTATCCCCCAATTCTATCAACTGTTAAGAAATCTTAAGTCGTACCGACGCAGCGGAAATTTGGTGTCATTATATACGTAATTAAGATCTCGTACCTTTACTACGCAGCGGAAATTTGGTGCCATTAGATACATACAGAGATCTCGTACCTTTACTAAGCAGCGGAAATTTGGTGTCATTACCTACGTAACAGAAATCTTGTACCTGTACTACGCAGCAGAAATTTGGTCCCATTATATACGTAACAGAGATCTTGTACCTTACTACGCAGTGGAAATTTGGTGCCATTACCTACATAACAAAGATCTTGTACCTGTACTACGCAACGGAAATCTCGTACCATTACTAACGCAAAGGACTTCTATCTTGTACCCGTGCTAAACATCTTATATCCATAATCTTTTGTGCCTATATGATGAACTACAAACTCTCAAATTACCAACAAGCGTTCAGTTTTGTGTTTAAATGGGAAGTTTCACAGTAATTTTACTTAAAATTTATTTAACAATACGATTTCATTATGCAAAGAAACCCTTTTAACGAACAGAGATGTCAAGGGCCATGCAATATGCTGCTAATTCACATTAACTAGTAATTTATCTCACGGTCCAAGACAAAATTCGCATCAGCACTGTTAACCGTAATCCGTTTCAATCGTCCTCGAAATGAAACCATCCGTACCATATTTGTAACGTTTAGGGCAAAACTGTGCTTGAAATATTTGTAGCAAAACTTATTTTTGTATTTGTAATGTCTTTTGTTGAGCAATGGAAAGATCGTACAAAATCCGTTGTCACATGCTTACATTTTGTATACCTTTTTTCAGTGCACGTTATCGCAGCTTCCAATGGAGCTACTTGAGATGTTTAGACCGGTACCGTTGTTGGGCCCAGATCTAGAAATCTTAGTGCAAGTGTGGCTTTTGGGGCAAGGCTTCATTCATGTGGCGAGTTTGAGTTCAAGGATTGTGACTCTACGAAACTTGTCACAGAGCATACTGCCATGCTGTTCCGGAGAAAGCAGAGAGCAGCTGGGTTCATTTCTCCACACAAGCACTGGCTGGGGATTGCAGAGCATTCAAAGGATGATTGCGGATGCTGGCTTTCACTTGGCCAGTTGTGAAGAAGAATCTGTCTCACATCGGAGATCAGAGAAGCCGGTTAATCAATTGACTGTGGCAGAACTGAGAAACGATCCGGAATCGGAATTTGAAGCTGTGGCGGCAGCAAACTTGCCTTTGGAAGCACCAGCAGGTAAAACATTTATTTTTGTACCCTGAAGTTAAATTCAATATATAAACTTATTATGCAACACCAACTGTAACTAAAACATGATTCCACTTGTTTTTGTATAGTTTTTGTCCGTGTAAGGAATCTTGCTAAGCGGTGTGATTTGTAACTAGGGGACGTTACTGTCAGTGGGGTGGTTATTTGTAATTTGGGATCATTCAAGAGTCCCGAGCTTGAAGAAATCATTGAGACCCATCCCTGTTTATGTTGCTCATTTAACCAATTCTTTCTGGAAACTCGATGAAGTTACATAAACCATACCAGTGATCTTGGTAGCACCCAGTGACGTATTAATGGATTCTGGTTACTAACAAAATTTGTGGAACCCCTTCTGAAGTTCCAAGTAAAACGTTACTTTCCTCTAAATAACCGCGCCTTCTCGTAACAAATAACGATACGAAAAGGAAAGAAAATAACTTACATTGAATGGTTAATGCTGCAGGTGAAAAGCAATCTGAAAATGAAAACGAAATTGAAGTAAAGGAGAAGAGGGGAGACGCCAAAGTGGAGGAGAAAGCGGTGGTGTTAGCGCTGAGAGACACGTTCATTCCCGGCCTCAGAGGCAGCGATGCTGTCATGTTCGCCGCTCTTTTAGCTGATCTTTTCCCTGGTGTTGATCTGCCCACTGTGTTCGAGAGCTTGGGCGTGCGGGATGGGAAAACGCCCATGAATGAACCGGTTTCTAACCTTGAAGAAATCCCTGCCACCTTCCAAATAGGTCAAGAGATTTCTCGCGCAGAGCATGAAGGTAATCATTTTTGTAATGGTGTTGGCAAGAGTCCATATTTATAGCTTGTCTGATCGTCAATAAAGAACGTTCTGTGCTAAGAGAATGCTGCAGCTATGTTATAAAATAAATATTATATCACGATACGTGCATTCATCGAATTATACATGCACTTGGGGATTGTTGAAGCACTGAAGAAATCTAGGGTCATACACCCTCAACATTCACCTCGAATAATTCTTCTGCTTCTGGTGTGTATCCATCGATTTATGGATACAATTAGAAGCTAAAACATTCAAGAAACTAGAGTCATACACCCTCAACGTTTTCCTCGAGCAAGTCTTCCGCTTTTTATGTCGATCCATCGAGTTATGGATACAATTAGAAGGTTGCTGAAGCATTCAAGGAACTAGAGTCATACACATTTAGCATTCACCTCGAGCAACTCATCTTTTTATGTGGATCCATGGAGTTTTGGATACAATTAGAAGATTGCTGAAGCATTCAAGAAACTAGAGTCATACACTGTCAGCATTCACCTCAAGCAACTCTTCCGCTTGTGCGGATCCATCGAAATATCGATACAATTACAAGGTTGATGAAGCACTCAAAAAGCTAGAGTCGTCCTCAGCATTCACTTCGAGAAATTTGTGAACTTAACAACCTCCCCACTGTTAGCAACACTAAGTTTTACTTTGCTGTTTTGATAGATCTGGAGGATGTTCAGGCTGCTATCGCGGTGGCTACGTGCAAGTTGGGCCTCCAACCTGGTTGTACCTTCCAGTCCCGTGTGTTTCAATTAGCGCAGTTGGTGGGCACGCATAAAGTGGTGAGTATAACTAAGATAATGTGTTTTGCGGACGAGTGAGGGTAGTGTTGACGTTAGTTGGACGATAAAATATAACCTCATGGAATAATAGAAGGAGTTTATCAAGAGACGAAATTGAAAGTAAATTTCTTATCACTGACATTTGTGGTGTTGGTTTCAGTGAGATATTTCATTGCATTTGTGAGAATATAATATGTTTATTTCACAATAATGCTTAAAAAGTATTGCAATGTACGTACAAAGCTAACAATGTAAGATTTACCATCGACTGGGGAGGCTGAAATTCAAGAATTATGAGATGAAAATTACAAGGAAATAATCGAAATGGATACTTGCCTACTTAATATGAATCAGGGGAAGGCATTTGTTACATGTTGTATATGGCATCAAGAAATGTGGGATATCAAGTGTTAAAATATTACTGAGAAATTTGTCGTCTTAAGAAAATTCGATTTTTTTCTGTGAGTATGAAGGCCTTGACACACAGTGCAACAATTGCACGCAATATTGTCTGCAATTGTTTTAATCAGTGTGTCAACCAGCTACTGCATCGCATGTAACATGACTGTTAGGTCCGCCAGTTTCTATGTTGACAAGCACGAGCGACATCCAAGTTGACAAGTGATTGGCTGAAGTTTGAATAATTGTGACATCTCGAGTCACAATATTTTACTGAATCTACTCCTACAGTATTGCGCGAAATATCGCAAGCAACCATTTCAAAGAGTGACACACGATGCAGTTTACCTATTCGCGCAATATTGCATGCAATCTTGCACCGTGCGTCAGGGCCTTAACAGTGCTTTGAGACAAATTGCGGAGGGAGGGGAGAGAGGGGGGGGGTAATAATTTGGGCATCAGTTTAACAGTGTACCCCTCTATTTTCCCTTTAATATAACCCTGTATTTGCGCTGTATATATATAGTTTTCCTTTATTGGCTAATGTTACTTTATCAGGACCTACAATCTGTTACCATATATTTGTTGTTCTTGTTGAGGAGTTTAGAACAAAATTATTTATTATAAATAAATAATCCTTGCGTTAAATTTGTCGTGATTATTTACAATATCTTTTCATATCTCTAGGTGTGTGTGGTAGGTCCCAGTGGCTGTGGCAAAACCAAGTGTATCAAAACCCTTGCTGCAACACACAGAGAAATGGGACGAGCAGTAAAAGTGGATGTTGTGTGTACGGAAGCAATGGAGTCAGGCGAACTATTGGGACATGCCGAGCCTGACACCAGGTTAGTTGGTCGATTGTCTGTTGCACTAACTCGTTACTGTCTCGGTAGACAGCATTTCTAATTTGAGGAGGTCAATTTGATAAATATAGGAGAGGGAGAAGAGGAATTAAATAAGGCGAATAGGGTTGTTAGAGAAAATATTTCGTTTAATACGTCGAAAGTTAGGTGCCTAAGCATACCTGGTCTCACTTCTTGATTTAACATTCCCAAACTAATTATTCATGTCATTTCAGACCAATCAGAGAGCCAGATTTGGTCAAGTGTTTGAGTTTTGAAACCCCGCCGAACACTCGTTTGAGTGTTTGAACCAATTTCAAACTCTAGGGATAAAGTTGTTCATAATCAGCATAGTCATAGCGATCCCGCGAGAGTATTCTATTCAGTTCTATTGTGTGATGAACAATGCAATCAACATGTCTGTTTTGATCGAGTGAGAAGTTATTTAAAAAACTCGTACTTCAATTCTTCATATTTGAATGGGGATTCCAAACACCTCGAAACAATTCATTCATAGTTTCTCGATGTTTGGAATCCCCATTCAAACACTCGTACTCGTTTCTGAAATATTACGTAATAACATACTACGAAATGAAGCATAGGTAAACTTTAGATATAGTTGTCTGTAGTTGTGAACGTAAGAACCTATAACTGTACTTCGTTTACCAATACAACCTACCCCTCTTTCTTGAGGATTATTGGTTGGTGAACAGCTGAGTTGACAGACCACAACACCGGCATTAGCCTACTCCTATCGACAAGTGTGTGGCTTCTTTTAAGTCCCCCGATAGAACGTCAAGAAACTAGACCAACGGCTTAACGTCCCAGTCCGCGGACGGTGCGGCGAAAGAAGATCCCGAAATAATTCAACCCTCGGCAAGGCCGGGGATTGAACCCGGGACCTTGGATTGGCAGTCACAGATCTAACCGACTGAGCCAACCACGCACACACACTTACAAACTTACTTACACTTACTTACAAACTAGTATTACTAGCTATGATTACCAGCTATTATTACTAACTACCTTGTTGTTTTGGTTCTCTGTAGTGAATGGAAGGACGGTCTATTAGCAGTGCTTCTGCGCCGCCACGCCCAGATGTTGAGACTTCAGGACATGGGTCAGCGGTTAGGGTGCAAACCACTGATGAAATGGATGCATTTGGACGGGAAAGTATGCTAAACAGTTCCTCACCTATAAGACTGCAATACATTTAAGCCTATTATGTTATCAAATCTTTACTTCATCTGAGAGAAATCAAGGAGAGGAAGTCGGTAGTTCGCGGCCTTCTTAGCGGTCGCAGACCTTTGCATTTATATTTGTCTATTTCGAACGATGACTGTCTCTTCCATGTCGATCCACATACCTTATAGTAAATTCCTATTTAAACCCCTTCACTGTGTTAGACTTTTCAGATGCCCTGACGAAGGGCTAACGCTCAAAAGTCAGCTTTCTTTCAATCCTACGGCATGGAAAATTGTCTTGTCAACCCTTGGTTGATTTTATTATACGTCATTACCTACCACAGACGCAGTCTATAGTTTTTAAAAAAACTATTTACTAAAACTTCTCAGCGGTAGATCCTAGTTCAATGCTTGGTGGTCCCAACACCTGGTTCGGCTTCTCTTCAGTTATTCAGTGTAGCTTCAGCTTTAAGCACCAATAAAACAAAGCACTGACAGCATTGGAGGAACTACCGGAGTTAAATTATAGTGACTGTAGCTTTGCCTGAACTGTATTGCATTTCATGATATTGTCACAAAGCAGGCTTAGGAAACACATATTTCGGCTTCTTTTAACCTGCGTGTTGCTTTGTGTTTCTATAGGCACTTGATCGCAATTGTTTACTGTTCTTTTGCTGACGTTTGCCTTTGTCCCTAATATGCGTCTCTTTGTTGATAATTCCATAAGGCAAAACGTATATTATAAATTCGTTTCTCTTTACATCTTGCTCTTGTCAAGATAACGCGGTCCCGTTCTCGTTGATGCTGTAGCAGGTGATGGTCTTTTTGGCCAGCAGAAACTACAGTTAAGACTTGAGTGGGACCAATGAGCTAAATCCTCTTAATGGAAAATAAGTAATGCTAACAGGACTGAGTGGAGTCCAATTCGGTCTGGTATCATCACGCGTGAATTTGTTTAATCACAAGTAATGATAACAGACGGAATTGGACGAACACAAAGTCCTATTACCAATTTATTATTATAAATATAATAATTTCTGAAAACTAAACTGAAAGACGAAATCTTTGCAGATAAAAACACATTTTACTGATTTCCATAACATTTGTAATGGTAATGGCAATGAGTGGAGTCCATTTCTGTCTCTTATCACTATTTGTTGCTGATTGGTCAGAAATCCTGAAGCCGGATTGTGATTGGTTTATTCAACTGTCCTGATAACAGGTAGCCGATAACAAGTAGCCGATAACAGAATTTTGTTATCGGATAGTTTTCCAAGGCAACTAGGGGAAAATAGAGTTCCGAATGGGCCAATCAGATTTGAGGAAATTGTAATTATTATATAATAAGTTAATTATATTAAGAACATTTTTTGAAGGAACATTTGAGGTTAAATTTCCCCAAATAATATTCAAGAGAATTCAGCGTCGGAACAAAATAGGACGTTGTTAAAAGTGAATTCCTAAAAACTTCATTCACTACACTCTTTTTTTTTATTAAGAACCAGTAAAATTTAGCTCAAACTCAATGTTCTTATTTTTTCGGCCATTTCAGGCTCAGAATGTTCTTTTCTTTGTTCTCCGATGGTGTTAACCCACTCTATATGTACTATACTGTAATAACCTTTTACATACATCCTATAGTGATGGACAAAGACTTTTTACTGTTCATATCGAATACCTCATGTGTTACTGTTTACACATGAAAAGTATGATATTGAAGTTGACTGATGTATATATCTGAAAGAATGTACAGTAAAGACGCTGAAGTTTGAAAAAAAAATCGTTAACATTACACTGTTGTCGCGGTCTGATCTGTGCATGTTCCTTTTATTTATTATTTATTCATTTTTATTCTTTTTGTTTTTTTATTTAAAAAATTTCAGACTCAGATTGTTCTTATATTGTCCTTATTTTTTGAGCGAGGTCAGCCTCATTGTTCTTATTAAGTTTGTTCTTAATAAAAGAAGAGTGTAATAAAGAAACCTGTGACTTGTACCTTTCGTAATCACTAAAACTGAAGAAAATTTCAGTTTAACAAACAGTGTGAGCGAATGATGCATAGCTAGGTCTCTGGAGGGATCGTTATAGCCTCGTTTCACAGTTTCTACCGCTTCTGTAAACTGATGATGTAATTATTATATCCACTTAAAAGTGTTTTAATGAAAATCTTTCAAATACGTTACATTTTATTGGAAGCTAAAAAGCTGATGCAAAATATATTTTGAATAAAGTAACTTAGCAATATCACACAATGTGGAAACAACCTAAGTATGGCATTAAACGATTCACGAAAATGGTATAATGGTAAAATCGAGAAGCTTATTAGAACACCGAGGATTTGGATTGTTATTGAAGAAACAACACTGGACATCGGTTATGAAAAAATCCTTCTAAAATTGCGTGTTACCCAAATTAACCTCCACGAAGTCAGACTATACCAGAAAATTTTGAAGAAAAAGATTTTGGATGCAAATTCGCTACTATAGTGACTTACAGGTAAACAAAATTTCATAATCTAGAAACAACAATAATTTCCTTTCTCTATGAAAATGTTAAAAGTTCGTGCATCCAGATATCTTTGAAGGCTAACTTATACTAAGGAGAAACACATGGAGTTTCACATTTCACATAATATAAAAAGATTAAAACGTTTAACCCCAAGCTGTGCATTGGACTTGAGCACTTAGGGTCTGGATAACTAATCGAGATGTAATAATAATTGGCCAACTGCTATAAAAATGAATTATTATTTTAAAAATTCCGTAGGGGTTCCACGATCAAGTTTGAGAGATCTTATACTCTTTCGGCGAAATTTTAGCCTCCAATGCAGCCGCCTTATTTCCCCGCGGCGAAGGAAATAAGGCGACTGCATTGGAGGCTAACGAACGCCATCCAAGTACCTCTTGTGTGTTTATCAAGATTGTTCAATCCATACGTTCTTATATATTTCGATTTTTTGTTGTAGTTATTAGACTGAAACCAAGATAAATGAACTCTCGAGTGAATTCGTTAGCTGTTCTTTTTCCCTGTTGTTTTGGCTTGAATAGCGATTCTTGGAACAATAGCAGCTATTAGATTCTTTTGGTCGGACAGCACGCTAGCAGGGATTTCAATACATATATGATTATCTGTTCCCCTCAGATCTGATCCAGTTGTACAAACCTCCTCATTTGTCACATCTACGGGAAGTCAGAAGATCATCAAACGAGTCAAGAAAAGTTTGAAAAGTATCTTCTCTAAACGGGTAAGGGCGACTTACATTGTCATTGTTATGACAGATTATTTAACTTTTTTTCAAAGTTCCAAAACGTTGATATTCAAGGAGATATATTTCTCTAAAAAGATTAATAATTTCAGTATAGAGCTATTTGCAATAACCTCTATAATCTCTACAATTAAGCAAACAAAGTGATTGAGTTCGTAAAACCATCAATAGACTAATTTCTTTGCGTTGTTATAACCTCGGAAACCCAGAGGACAAAGTCCTTACATGCGCACGGAAAAATAATTTTCTCGGACGCCGTGGCGTGTCGACAAATCGCGTTCCTAATGCACACGTTATAAATGGCGAACTCTGCTACCCGCAAAACAAACAAATTTTCATTTCTTGTTACAGAAATGAATGTCTGCACAACTGTGGGACTCCTCAACTTGGCTTGGGTGATTCTATTGACTGGAGCAGAACCACGAGATATCGAGCAGCAAGAAACGGAACAGAGCCTGGTTTTAAAACATCTCTCCAAACAGGTGAAAGAATTATCAGAAACAATCAATGCGACAAATCATAAAATGATGCTGCAACATTCGTCCGACGTTGTCAAACTCGAGAACATGGAGAAGAAATTCGAATCAATGTCCAATACCATTGGGGCACTGGCTCGACAAATGATGCTACAACAGTTGTTTGTTGAGGAACGAATTCGTTCAGAAGCTGATTCCGGAGTAAAACAAGTCCGACACTC
Source organism: Antipathozoanthus remengesaui (assembly GCA_025434805.1). Lineage (NCBI taxonomy): Eukaryota > Metazoa > Cnidaria > Anthozoa > Zoantharia > Parazoanthidae > Antipathozoanthus > Antipathozoanthus remengesaui. Next base: position 10,715 of record JANSTR010030008.1, on the reverse strand, counting down.
TCACGATGGGACAAGAAACTACCACTCGGCAAGTCACACCACAGCAAACCGTGTTGTTTCGATCCACGATCACTCGAATAATGACCGCACAGTCGGGATGGGTGAGTTCATCGCTGTTCTTAATGGTGTGGAATTTCGGACGAGACACAACGACTATCGCCTGTACATGCCTCACAAGACACGCAGTGACTGGCACGCAAAGGAACCCATTCCTTTTCCAGATGTCCCACCTGAAGTTCTAGCAAAGGGTTCAGTAAAGGAACAGGCTGACGAGATGAGAGAGTGGTTCAAGGCGTGGAATGAACAGAATCACACAGTTAGAAACTACAGAAGGTACTTCAAACCCGTTCTTTGCTATCTCGAAGGCGCTTGGACCACTGAAACAAAGGGGACGATCGATGAACCGTTTGAGAGCGATCGCCATTTCGTTGACGCAAGCAGCTGGTTTGACCTGCAAGAGAAAATACGCTTCACGTCCTACACTGGCCGCAAAGACAACCTGGAAAACTATTCGTTTCTTCCTACAACAGTTATGAATGTGACTGCAGAAGGTCAGCCCCAGTTTGCACAGTGGAACTACCGCATTCTGTGTCATCCCATCAGCCGCGACCTTCCCCTCAACCGTCTGAGGATGGTGGACGAGCTTGCACCGCGCATGACCGCTGAAAGAACGTACGATGAACAAATTCATACCCGTGCGGCGCGCTTCCAACTCAATCCGTCTGATGAAGACAATTGGAAAGACAGGGTGTATGGCAAACGATGGGGTCTGTTGGACGAGCTGATGAGTGAGGTATGTTTAATAGTATTTGAATAAAGCACTTACTTAAGTCAAATAGATTAATGTGTCAGTTATACAATTTAGGAAATTAGAAAAAAATTATACTGTTTCATTCTTTTCAGACTTGGATTTTTGAGTTTTCTTGGGAATAGGGTGGGGGGAGGTAAAAGGCTTAAAGTGTCCGCGGCTGTAACTGTTATAACTACTGCAGTGAAATGTGGACAACATATCAGTGGTCGTCAGCTTGTTTATTTGCTGCAATACGATAATAATTATGATGTCACAATTTGCATCAACGTGACAAAACTAGCAAACCTAACTGAATTTTGTGCAAAAAATATTAAGCAAAGTCTAAATGTAATTATATTTTTTTCTTCTTTTTGTTACACATTGAATGTACCCTTTTAAATTTCTATTTTTGCACTATTACTTGTATCCGACTTCGCGGATAAGTCACTAGAGTTAATTGACTGAACGGTACATTACATACATACATACATTATTTTTATTTCATCACGGTAAAATCATCAGTTAAAATAATACTTGGAATAGTTAAATAGTAGATTTAATAATGATCTAATAGTAACACCTAACTGTTTTACATGATTGCTGTGTGGGAAACCAATTAAAACAACTGGTTAACTTCCTTTTGAGCTGTGTGAGTGACGTACTTAATCTAACATGCATTGGTAATTCATTCCATATTTTGGCTCCACTGTAGGAAAAGCTTCTCTTGCCATAATCTGTGCGAGGTCCGGGGAACAATAGTTTTTGATCAGAATTACGTAAATTGTAATTCATGTGGCGAGATGAAAAAAGATTCTGTAAGTAAGAGGGAGGCAGGCCATGGATCGACTTACACATCAGAATTGCTTTGTGTTTTTTACGATGTATACAATGAGAATCTCAATGCAACCTATTTCTTAGGCCACTTGAGCTGGTATCATAACTTGCCCTAATTCTGTTGGTGTTTAATGATTAACGCTTTCAATAATGCCGTTTTAAAAGCTGTAATCTTGTCAACCATGAGAATTTAAAATCAGATTTTAACATTCATGTTATAGATGGACAAGGGGTTTTACGAGTCAAGCCTTTGGGTTGAGGCGGCGCCCATCTCATTCCAATTCCCCAGCAATCCCCTTTTAACTTCAACAGTTTAGTACATTGAGACATTGGGATCGAGTAACCATAGACTAACTATCTAAGATGTGATAAACCTAAATATAGTTTATAATTTCTATCATAATATGTCGTGTCTTATGGTCTAAAAGTGCCACATGCCCTTGCGAAGGTTACTCAGAACTCGTGACTCGGCAGTCGCTTGTTTCGTGCTTAGTAACCTCGCGATGGATGCCCTTAAGAGGTTGCTCGGCAGTCGTGACTCAGCAGCCAGCTTTTTTGTGCTTCGTAACCTCTCGATGGTTGCACTTGGAAGGTTGCTCGGCAGCCGTGACTCAGCAGTCACTTGTTTCGCGCGATGGATGTGCAGTCCCTTCGGGAGGTTACTTGGCATTTGTGACACTAATAGCTTCTTTCGTGCTTGGTAACCTTGCTATGCACCCCAACATTTCTTAAGTGATTCCCATTAAATGCACTCTTTATATTCTTGACCTGTCAAACGTTAAAGTCTGTAAATATGCAATGAACTGTTCAATAATCAATTTTAGGTATCGTAGCATTAACTTGCTATATTAAAACAATTCCGCATTGATGGCTCTCATTTCTCTCATTAGGGGACTTTCATTGGGGCTCTCATTAGGGGACTTTCATTGGGGCTCTTAATCTCTCAATTGGGGCTCTCATTAGAGGACTTTCATTGGGGCCCTCGGTGCGGGCTCCCTTTTTTCTTACAACAACAACGACGACGACAACAACAACAACAACAACAACAACAACAACAATTTATTTGCACCGTATTGTACAAAAAATAGTATATTAAATTAAACGAATATATATAGTGAGTGGGAACCCGAAATAACTATGGGAGCTAATCTAGTCGGATGTCCACTTTACAAAGTATTAATATGTAAAACAAATCATGGAGGGAAACAATAATACTGACAATCTAAATAAACTAGTACACTTACATACACACAACACATAACTGTAATAGAGTGAGAAAAGGGATTAGGCTGAAATATATTTTCTGAGAAGTTGAGCTTTGAGTTCACGTTTGAAGCAACGAAAACTCAAAGATTTTAGAGGCTCCTCAATTTAATTCCAAACTTTGGACCAAAGAATCTAATTTTTGGTCAAAAATCGATTCAATAACCTCTCGTGTTAAAGTAGTTGTTGCCGTCGTGTGCAAGTAGATAAAAAAAACAGTAAACAACAACATCAAACAGAATAAAGCGATATCAACTAACAAGATTTGTCGAAATTCGTTTAATTTAACAGGAGCACGTAAAATATTCTTCATCTTCCCTGACCGTTGACCGACTCTCCTTAGGGGACTTTCACTGGGGCTCTCATTTGGGGCTCTCCGCATTAGAGGACTTTCATTGGGGCTCTCCGTGGGGGCTTTCACTAATTTTTTTTTTCGGAGATCATCAGATCAAATATGTGTACTTATTTTTTTGCTAGATACCTGGGAAAGACAACTACCAAGGTCATCTCACAGATGAAGCTTTTGATTTGACTGTGCAAAGCTTGGCCCCAGGTCACGCTGGGAAGACACTAAATGTAGCAAGGTATCATCGATGGTTCAAAGTCAGTGCCAAAGGAGCAATGGGAACCTCGACTCGTCACCGGGGCTACGCAGACCAGAACCTCTTCATGGCTATGACTACTCAACCCAAGGTTGCCGGCATGACGCTTCACTCGTGCAAAACACTCAAACATAATAAGAAAAAGATTTGCGGCTACCTGAGCCAAAAATGGTCCTATGCTATCCCCCTCGAGATAATTTACTTGACCCCCCTGAGCAAATGGAATCCGCACAATATACAGTACAAGGGTGCGGCAAACACAGCTTTGGGGAAAACCGTTGAGGCGGGAGGGAGGGATGGCGGAACAACGCCAAATAAGGCATATGACGGAACAAACAGCAGAAGGTTTTACCAGACACCAGTAGAATTCTTTTCAGGAGGCGAAATAGGCGCTGATGCAGCAGATACCACTAAAAATTCCGCTGGAGTTCTAGACAAGAAAGGTATTTTTTCTACCCTATGAATGGATCAATGTTAATGCGAAGAGACTAGGTTGAAGAACCGGCCGGGGAGGGGTGGGGTAAGGTTACCAATGAACAGATCAATATGAATGTGAAGACTAGGTTGAACAACCGGACGGGGAAGGGGTGGGAGGAGGGAGTTATCAATGAATGGATCAATATGAATGCGAAGAGACTGGGTTGAAGAAGTTTGTCAGCGGCGTCACTATAATTTCGTTGGCCTAAACACCTATGTTATTGTTAATCAGATCCAGTTGCATGATTTCATAGCAATGCTTGATATTAGTTGCAAGTGTTGCATAATATTACTGAGTTGTCTGTGTTGCATATTAATGCTTGTTAGCTAGTTGCATAATATTACTTGTTATAATTAACCCTGAAGGCATGGAGGGGGGGGGGGTCAAAATGACGCTCTCGGTTTTTTTGGGTTTAAAAATGCGCTAATTTACTGATTGCCAAGAGCTTTGGCACAACTGTTCTTTTATTATAAACACATATTTTAAGCCTAATTGTATGACGTCATAGCTGATGTTGATGACGTCATCACAGGAAGTCACGAAACTTGCTGTTTGCCTTCAAAATTGTGTTTTGCTGCAAAAAATGACGGAAACGTATTTATTTTTGTCTGAGACAAATTTTGTAGTGAAAATTCACGTGTGTAGTTATTTTCAGTTATTTTAGAAAAGAATAATTGCATTTAAAGCAAAAAATAATATCACAAACCTTGACCGATGGTCACCATTTTGGATTTTTGGAAGTGGTTACCATGACAACGTAGTTAATTTTATTGATAACTACTTTGACAAAGGAAATGTTATTATTCCTCACTGTTTGCAACATTTTATGGTGGACGGTTTTGATGACCCACCACTCATTATCGAATTGCTACTCCAAAATGTATGTTTTCATGGTTACAGATCACATGATTTTAATTAGCTAAATGATCATTGCACACTAATTAGAACTGAAAAGTTTTTTTCAATTGAATGAATTTTGTCGACAAACAAGATTTTTTAACTTAAAAAGCCATTTCGATGCTATACGGCTGCCGTGGAAACCAAAGAGTGCCACATGACTATTCTTAATTGAAAGTATACTGGGTACTTATTACACATGCCAAGTTTCAGGTCAATCGGTTGAAGACTTTTGAAAATAGAGAGGGGACCAAATGACCCCATCCCTTATGCCTTCGTGTACCTTTTTTTCTTCATGCATTCTAGGGTTAATTTCATGTGTTGCATAATATTGCTGATTAGTTAGTTGCATCTGTTGCACACTATTATTTTCTATAATTAGTTTCATGTGTTGCATAATATTGCAGATTAGCTGTTGAATGTGTTGAATAATAACGATGCTGTTTTATAACGTGACTTGTCCTAAATTTACTAGTAGTGTGTATGTATGTAATGGTTCAGTCCGTGATTGTGTCTCTAGTTAAAGTGCAGTTTTTAAATTACTTTATCATTATCTACAGTCTGATGACATGCTTTACGGTAACTGTTTCCTCTCTTCAAAAGGAAACGTGCACATCTGCAAAGCAAGTGGAACAAGAATCTTCTTTCCAGAAATTCCTGGAGTCGGTCGACTGCGCCAGCGCTATCCCATCATGCCTGTGCACGGCGAGGGCAGTGCCGTTTGGAAGGAGTTGGAGGCCGTTAAGGACGTGATACTCAAATCAAAATCATTTGGTTACATCTTCCGAGAACCTTTACAGTCTGGCGTCCCGCCCCCAACTGAACCCCCCAGGAAGCCAATCAAACTGCAGATCACCAAGGCGCGTGCAAACCCCCCTGGCCCTCACGAACATGAGATCACGCTGCGGCCGGACCAGGTAAGTAGCTCGCCATGATCAGTATATAATTATGGGGAGGAGGGGGGGATTCCATGTTGTCAGTGAGATTCACTGCCTGGATATCTTAGATTTCTATACTCCTAGTGGTGGACTTTATAACATTGGGGAAGGGGTGCCATGTTTTTATGAACTTCAAACCGTCCTTCTGGTAACTACAGCGATAAGCTATAGGATTCGCGGAGCAACTTTCAGACGAGGGAGGGGTTGAGGCATCATCGCCAGCGTCGAAGGTGTGAGTACTTAGCAAGCTACGCAGGCGGGAGTTTCCTAGGGGGATCCGGGGGTATTTTTCCCCGGAAATCTTGAGATTTGAACTTTTAGATTGCAGCGGCATTTAAAATTGATATTTATAAAACATGGACGTGAATTTGTACAAAGTGGAGTGAGTACGTTATAAAAATGAGAAGCTTAACTCTTTCATGATTAATCGATCGTCAAGTGAGATAAGGCTTATTTTATTAAGTAAGTGAGTTTCTTTTCTAAACTTTTTCTCGTAAAATTTATTGAGGGCTTTTAAAGGGCAAATACGGCAAAATTATTGGGAGGGCTCTGAACTAGTAATATCTAAATAACTTGTCTTCTAAGGGTCCCTTTTATGTATCAGTCAGTGCCCGGTTTCTCATTGATGTCAATAAAAAAATTACATGACTGAATGAAATGAGAACAAAATTCCAAAATATATTCGAGGTAATGCTTCCAAGGTGTCATCACTCTACTGGTATTCAGGAGTTCAGTCTCGATCTGTTATCATACTTTTGAGTGTTAGCACTCTACTGGTATTCAGGAGTTATTTAATTCTGTTGTCCCTCGTTTGTGTGTGTGCACTGTGGTACCAGGAGTTCAATCTTGATTCTGTTATCATAGCTTTTAGTTTTAGCACTCTACATGGTATCCAGGAGTTCAATCTGGATTCTGTTGTCACTTGTTTGAGTGTGTGCACTCTGGTATGCAAGAGGTCCGTCTCAATTCTGTTGTCACACACTGTGGTCTGGAGGCGTTCAGACCTACACTGATGCCCAGGCACTGATGAGTCTCTCTTCAAAGGACGAAACAGCCTCTTCTGCAAATTTATATATTGCTTATATAATATATTGCTTGTATATACCGTTTTCAAATATAAGCTTGGTAATCATAGGTTGTATTCGCAAGTTTATACACAATCGTACTTTCTCCTTTTCTGATGTTATTTCAGGTGGATTTCCTTAAAAGGAGGGGAAGACTCACCGTAACAAGTAGCACAGCGTCCGGCCACGATCACACTGTGCAGCTTCTCTGGTTAGGTGGTGGGAAACGGGTTGAAACGTTCATTATTGATCAGTGTGACGCCAAAGACACAAAGAGCACCCGCTGCTGGGACCGTCACGGCCGGGCACTTGTCGTTATGCCAGATCAGTAACGCAGTGTGACAAACCATTTGTTCAGTTTCAAGGTTTTAATTGTTTAAAAATGTAGCCATCAGTTCAAAGTTTGTGTACTGTAAAACGATGGGAGTGTTATGGATGAATATTGCAGAACAAATAATAAAATATCAGAAATCAGAAATGTTTGATGGGATTGATGCATATTCAAATTTGCCAAGTTGCAAGATATGATTGTTGAAAGGAAAAGTTAAATAAGATTTTTCAAAACTTTTCGAATTTCTTAGGTTCCGAGCTTATCAGGTGTGATTGCTTTAAAATGGGGGAGCATGACACGGTTGGAAAATGTAAAAGAGAGTTTTGTGCATTTAAATGTTTGAATAGATAATCATGTGTCAGTGAATTGAATTTTTTAATTTTTTTATACAGTGGGTTTTCAAAAAGTATCAAAATTACACAAGCCCAAAAATTCCGAATTGCACGAGAAAAATCGAATGATTACCCTTTAATTATGCGCATTAAAAAAATCCTACCATTGCAAATTACCGAAGGTTTCTGTGGAGACAGCAAACCGACTCGGAACGCCGGCCATTTTATTTTACGCTGACAACGCCAACAAAGAATGCGAAAGGGTTTTTCCTATAGGTATTCTTATCAATCACAGTGTTGGAGATATTTAGATATTTAGATATAGTGTTGGAGCGGTCAGCGGTCAGCGGTCCAAGATGGCCGCAAAATTTCCTACTCTGCAATTGTCGTAGGAATTCATGTTATATGTCGTTCCATTTTTGTGTTTTTTTTGTGTTTTATTGTACTAAATGTTACTTGAGATATGGCGGACTCAACAAGGAAAACTTTGGCGGACATGGAGATGTCTTTAAGCTTCTTTAATGAAAAATTCGAACTACTCGTTAAACGAGTCAGCGCACTGGAGTCAGAGAACCATGATCTCAGGGCGGAAAACAACGCTCTAAAATCCAGGCTTAATTCCGTTGTTGATAAGTTAAAAGAGCACGAACTCCTTATAGAAGAGCAGGCACAGTATACACGACGTGATTGCCTGGAAATCAAGGGTCTTCCCTATAAAGAGGACGAGGATGTGGACGAGCTTGTCATGAATGTCGCTGAACTAGCAGGAGTCCAGTTGAATGAGGAAGACATCTCAATTTGTCATCGACTGCCAGCAAACGACAAGCCATGGACTGACCAGGATGGAGTAGTTAACCGACCGAGACCACCTCTGATAATTGCGAAGTTTGTTAGGAGAAGTGTGAAAGATGCAGTTTATCAAGCACGTTTCTCACTAAAAGGGAAGACCACGCACAATCTGGAAAATTTCGACGAAGCAGACGAGGACAACAATATCTACATATCCGAAAGCCTAACACCATCGAGGAAGAAGCTTTTCAAAGCGTGTCTAAAGGTTAAGAAAGAGCTCAAGTTATCTATAGTTTCTACCATCAATGGGAAAATATACACAAAGATCTCGAGGAGCAGTCGCCCTGTGTACATTAACTGTGAATCTGACCTGGCCAAACTGAGGAGAAAGCTAAGTACACCTTCTTCTCTGCCTTCTGCTACCTGATAGCAATAATTAAAATTAGATTCACTCCAATAATTTCTTTCATTGTCATTGGAATTAATGAATTCTTCTGAATGTAGAAAATGTTCTAAAGCTGTCAGAGACAATTGCAGGGGGATTCAGTGTGATATCTGTTTAGCTTGGTTCCACCTAAAATGTACTGTCTTGTCAATCACAGAATACAATTATTATACCAAGACAAATGAACTTTGGATTTGCTTGTACTGTCGGTCAGATATTTTTCCATTTAATTCCATTGGTGAGTCTGCTCTTTCTGAACTAGCCTTTAATTCTAATGAGGCCTGCTTGTGTAGTAATAATATTTTGAATCTTAGATTAAGACTAGACTCCTTACCTCGTTTTGATATAATGTCTTCTTTAAGCAAGCATTCCAGCCTATCTGAGGCTGACGTTGACTTGCAGCTGCCTTGTACTACTAGCTTTGAATATTACACTCCACATGATTTTCATTCGAGTGATGAAATCCAATCTTGTCTGTCTGATAAGACTTTCTCAGTTTTACATTTTAATATCAGAAGTCTAAGTGCTAATTTTGTATCCTTTTTTCAATTACTAGAAGACTTGGACCATCATTTTCCTGTTATTGGCCTATCTGAAACTCGATTATTGTATGGGTCTGACCCAATCACTAATACTAGTCTCCCGGGCTATAACTTTCTTTCACAGCCAACCTTATCTGAGGCAGGGGGGGTTGGCTTCTTTGTCAAGGAAAATCTTTGCTATTCGATAAGAAGTGACCTGTGTTGTTCTGAGCCTGAGTTCGAGTCTCTGTTTATTGAATTAGATACTCCTAATCAACATAATATTATATGTGGGGTTGTATATAGACATCCCAATGCACAACTTGATACCACCTTAAATTTTCTCTACAAAGCCACTGAGAAAATAAATAAGGAGAACAAATACTGTCTACTAATGGGAGATTTCAACATAAACCTTCTAAATTATGAGTCTCATTCTGATACTGAAGATTTTGTAAACACTCTAGGTGCCTATGCCTTTCACCCCCAGATTCTCAAACCCACCAGAATAACAGATCACTCCACAACCTTAATCGACAACATATTTTTTAACTCTCTTGAACACCAAGCTACGAGTGGCAATATTCTCTCCGGGATAACAGACCACCTCCCAAATTTTGTTATCATAAATAAACTAGCAACATTACCTCAAAATTGCAAACTGTACAAAAGGGATTTCTCTGCTTTAGACAAAGAGGCTCTCATATCTGAAGTGTCCTCTATAAATTGGATTGAGATTCTCCCATGTAATGATAGTACTAATGTAAATGATATTTTCCAGTCTTTTTATAGTCATGTTGCTAGGATCATTGATAAACACGCTCCCATGAGAAAATTATCAAAAAAAGAAATCAAATCACTTTCAAAACCATGGGTCTCAACAGGCTTGAAAGTATCCATAAAGAAAAGAGATAAACTTTACAAGAGATATCTCCTTTCTAGGGATCCTTATTATTTAACCAAGTATAAGTATTATAGAAATAGGATATGCCACCTTCTTCGAGCTTCTAAGAGAAATTATTACCAAAATTATTTTAATGTAAATAATAGAAATATGAAGAATATCTGGTCAGGCATTAAATCGTTGATTTCTTTGAAGCCTAGAAGTGGTAGCATCCCTTCAAGAATTATCTCAAATAATAGAACTTTAACAGACTCTAAATCCATTGCTGAAGAATTTAATACTTTTTTTGCCTCAATTGGAAGTACACTTTCAGAAAAAATTGCTCCTACTAATATTGAACCTGAATCTTTTCTTGGGCCTCAACTGGCAAATAGTTTTTTTCTCTTTCCAGTTACGTCAATAGAGATAGAAGATGAAATCCAAAACCTAAATTCCTCAAAGGCTACAGGTCCATTTAGTATTCCTGTCTGCCTGCTAAAGATATTGAAAACCTGTTTGTCGAAGCCACTTGAAATACTTTTCAATCA
>JANSTR010029897.1:0-13525 GCA_025434805.1 Antipathozoanthus remengesaui | reverse complement strand
TTCTGAGTTGGTTGTGGGTGTTTCATCAATACATACATACGCATACATACATACATTCACACATACGTACATACATACATACATACATACATACATACATACATACATACATACATACATATATACTTTATTTAAACACGGTAAAAACATTGAGTGTTACACGTTGACATATACGTCACTGTTTTACAAGTTTTCCGTGTGTGAGCCTGATTTCCAAAATAGAGTTTTTACCTCTCTTTTAAAACTAGGCAGTGTAGTTGTTTTGCGCACTGAAGATGGTAGGTCATTCAAAAGTACCGCACCACTATAACGTTCCACACTGGGCTGCAGTAACGAAAACGGGGTTCGATCAGTGAGCTGTAGATTTTAACAGCTGTACAAGTGTCGACAAAGGGTCTGATGCGATTTATAGCCCCTATAGCTGATGATGTGTATTGGAAATTTCCGCTATATGCTTGGCCCAGGAAAGGTTCTTGTTAATGTGGAGGCCAAGAGATTTCGTGTGGTCCACCCTTCTTATTTCTTAGCATCAATTATAATGCGAGATTGACCAATGTCCAGCTGAGTTAGCTTTTGCCGTGAGACAATAATCATGTATTCGGTTTTAGCTATGTTTAGGCTTAATTTATTTGTTTTGAGCCATGCATTTAATCTTAGCCAAATCATGATTGATTTGCTGTTGAAGCTCATCAATGCTCTATGACCTAAAGCTTATACTCGTATCGTCAGCGTACATTCTTGTATGGCTAATTTGCAGACAATTTGGTAAATCATTTATGTATATCAAACCTGGGGTAAACTGTTAAATGTTGATGGCTATCACAGTAACTGTAATCGTTTAGAGTGAGTCTTCGTATGTCAACTAACAAGTCGCCATCTTGGCATTTAACTCTACCGACTGACCGAGGATTGTGCATATGACAACTATTGTGTCCCATGTTACACGTTACATCTTACAAAAAATACATAAAAAACTGCATTGCTTCCACAGTTCAGATAACAATGTCTTCACTAACAACAGTTCATAGTATAGCAATGCTGTCTCCAGTAATTCGCAATTATCCAACTGGAGTGTAGGTTACAATACGACAAAATACACCCTATACCCTTGAAGTTGTAAAGTCTTTCAAGTATCCACTCCGAGTTGTCTAGACTGGTTCTGCATGTGGTAACGCTGTAACAGTCTGCTCCTCAGTATGTATGCCTGGTTCCCCATGTCCAACCCTCTGCTGTACATCTTCCATAGCTGAGGGTAGTGGTTCCTCATGCTCTAATCAGTGCTGTAAGTTCATCATAACTGAGAGTAGTGGTTCCTCATGCTCTAATCCCTGCTGTACGTCCTCCATAGCTGAGGCTAGTGGTTCCTCATGATCTAATCCCTGCTGTACGTCTTCCATAGCTGAGGCTAGTGGTTCCTCATGCTGTAATCCCTGCTGTACATTTTCCATAGCTGAGGGTAGTGGTTCCTCATGTCCAAATCCCTGCTGTAAGTCCTCCATAGCTGAGGGTAGTGGTTCCTCATGCTCTAATCCCTGCTGTACGTCTTCCATAGCTGAGGCTAGTGGTTCCTCATGATCTAATCCCTGCTGTACGTCTTCCATAGCTGAGGGTAGTGGTTCCTCATACTCTAATCCCTGCTGTACATATTTCATAGCTGAGGGTAGTGGTTCCTCATGCTCTAATCCCTGCTGTACATTTTCCATAGCTGAGGGTAGTGGTTCCTCATGCTCTAATCCCTGCTGTAAGTCCTTTATAACTGAGGATAGTGGTCCCTCATGCTCTAATCCCGGCTGTAAGTCCTCCATAGCTAAGGCTAGTGGTTCCTCATGCTTTAACCCCTGCCTTAAGCCCTCCATAGCGGAGGGTAGTGGTTAATCATGCTCTAGTCACATCTTCAAGTTTCCAAATGACAGCCATAACATGACAAACAGCAGCCACTTTTTGAGGCAGGACACTCACGATCACAGGATGCAGAGCTGATTTACTTTTTGCATTTTTGTGAACGATAAATTTAATCTTGTATTTGCGATCTCTTTTATAGGAGATCCAGCAGCATGCTCTGACAAATACATGATTTTTTCCTGGTTCCCTATATACTTGCAGACCGCGTCAACATTTTTGTACTTCTTTGACGATCTTCCTGATATTCCAGCATGCTGAAAGGCACCACTTGGCACAAAATGAGGAAGGATTAAAAAATTTTCATTGAACAACTCGTCTGCTCTTTCATCTTGCGGGAATATAAACCTGTATTAGAATTAGCTGGATTAGGCGAAATATTTTCGATGTTTACCGCTTGATTTTGAAGTTTTACTTTAGTGTAACTTTTATCTGGGTCGGAATCATACACAGTGTCACGATACTTCGGTATTGCATTGACAGACAACACTCTGAAATGACAAACAATAAGATTTACACTCGGGAAAGAAACATGTTGTCGAGAAGCGAATATGTTACATGATGGAATTTATGTGTATCATATATGAAGTCCCCGGTCCTTGTGACGTTGTTAGAGAGACCGAAGAGAACTGATGTTTTGTTCCAGTTTGCTAGATAAAGTTTGAGCGATTCGTAGTTTACATAGCTTTGAGAGACCACTTTTAAAACATGGTGGCAGCAGTAAAAAAAACGACAATGAGTGACAACGACGATGAAACACACCCTGATTTTGGGGGTTCAACCTCGCAAAACCTGCCAGCGGCTAAAACATGGAAACTCTGGAAGCAGATGTGGGGAAACTATGCTATCGTCGCAAGGCTAGATTCGCAAGATGAGCGATACCAGAAAGCGAAATTTCTGTGCACGATCGGCGAAGAGGCCCATGAAATTTTCAACGTGTTTGAATTCTCTACATCAGAAACCCCAACAAGGTTAGTACGATCATTCACAAGTTTGACGAGTATTTTGCCGGAGATACCAACGAGACATACGAATGTCAACCAACGACGGCAATTGGAGGGGAAGAGCTTCGACACGTATCTGACCGAACTGAGAAATCTCCGAAAAAACTGCAATTTTTGTACATGTTTGAGCGACTCGCTCTTGCGCGACCGCATTGTGTTGGGGATTCGTGACAATCACGCTCGGAAACGTCTACTGCAGGAAAGAAAACTCGACCTGAAACAGTGTGTTGACATATGCAAAAGTGTGGAGAATGCAACAACCCATATGGGTATTTTTGGAACACAGAAAGAAGAAATTATGGCCGTTTCCAACCAAGGAAAATCAACAAGAAAAGCACGTGGCGACAGCCGGCCAAGGCGCGAAAGGAATTCTGGGAGATATGGTGAGCAAACCAACAAGCCCAAATGCAAATTCTGTCTGAGAAATTATACTTTGAAGAAGGAGTTGTGCCCGGTCTGGCAGAAACGGTGTAATGCTTGTGGCCTATTAAACCATTGGAAAGGATCTGAACTCTGCAGGAAACAACAAATTCATAGCATTGCTCAGAACACTGATCCATGGGGTTCAGATTCAGACTCGGACATGGCAACATACAAGGTGAGACCAGTTGATGCATTTGTGAACGCTGTCAAAGTTGACAAGGGCAAACCAGTTTACTGTAAAATGGTAATAGCCTCCAGGCCTGTAAGTCTGCAGATTGACTGTAGACCCACAGTGTGCCTCATCCCAAAGAGCCAAATTGGGGCTACCCTTTATTGATCCTGTGCATATCACCCTTGAAATGTGGAACAAAAGAAGGATGAAAGCACTCGGAGTATGCAAGTTGGTGGTACGAAACCCCAAAACGTCTGACCAGTACTCTGTGAAGTTTGTTGTGGTGCAAGAGGAACTGACACCATTGTTGAGCCGTAAAGCAGCTGAGAAAATGAAGATCATAACTGTAAATTATGATAGTTTTGAGAGTGTCAGAGTTGTAGACGAGATATCTCATGACATACCAGCCCAGTACCCAGGTATTTTCATGGAGGAACTGGACACCCTGCCGGGAACAGTACACCTAACATTAAAGCCTGATGCAGAACCAGTAGTGCGTGGACTGAAGAGAATTCCTGTTGAGCTGAAAGAGCCTGTCAAGAAAGAGCTGGATCACTTAGTCGCTTTGAGAGTGTGCTGACACCGGTCGAACAGCCAACAGACTGGGGTGAGCCAAATAGCAATTGGCACAAAGAAGGGGGGTGGTCTGCGGATTTGTATTGACCCCCGTCCACTGAACCGTGCTTTAAAGCGTAAGCACAATCAGATTCCTGTGCTGGAAGACATACTGTATTGCCAGATTTAGCTGGGGCCAATGTATTTAGCAAAGTGGATCTCCGCTATGGGTATTGGCATTGCAAATTGGATGAACAGTCCATTGAGCTAACTACCTTCTCGACACCATTCGGGCGACACAAGTGGCCTCGACTACCATTCGGGCTCTCAGCAAGCTCGGAAATATGTCAGAAACGACTCATTCAAGCCCTAGAAGGTCTACCAGGCATTGCTTGTATCGCGGATGACATCCTGATTTATGGAACTGGAGACTCTGATGAAGAGGCACTGCAGAATCATGACAGAAACCTACAACAACTAATGGAACGGTGCCAAGACGAATCAATCAAGTTCAACCCTTAAGGATAAACTCTCATTATGAGTCCAAGCACTGGACTTCATGGGTCATCGGGTTACATCAGAAGGCCTGAAACCCGATCCCAGCAAAATTGAAGCAATCATCAATCTGGAAGCCCCAAAAGACAAAACCGAAGTCCAGAGATTTTGTGGAGCAGTTAACTACCTAACAAAGTTCCTGTCTAAGCTCTCGGAGGCGATGGAGCCAATTCGGCAACTGACCCAATCCGACATTGAATGGCATTATATGGAGCCTCAGGAGAAACCATTCCAGGAGGTCAAAGCAATGCTGACCAAAGCCCCAGTCTTAGCTTACTATGACCCGAATAAAGAGTTGATCATTCAGTGTGATGCGAGCGGGAAAGGGATCGGTGCAGTGTTATTGCAGGAAGGCAGGCCATTGGCGTATGCGAATCGAGCGCTGACAGATGCAGAGACACGTTATGCAACTATCGAAAACGAGATGCTGGCAACAGTGTGTGTGCTAGAGAAGTGGCACCAATTTGCCTTGCCCGACATGTAATTATCATCACCGATCACAAGCCATTAGAACCTATCGTCAAAAAAACCCATCGATAGGGCTCTCAAGCGACTACAAGGCATGTTATTGCGCTGTAAGATATGATGTAAGAAGTCCACTATAACCCAGGTAATATCATGCACCTGGCTGACATGATGAGCCAATCATACCTGCCCACAAGTGATCACAACTGTTCGAGAACTCTTTGCAGTGAATATCAAACACTGCTCAAAAATGAACTCAGTCATGTCTGTCACTGGGCAAGTCTGAAATGTAATTGTAACTGGCGATTTAAATCCAGACAAAATGCGCACAGACAAAGCTGAAGGAAAACTAATCCGCGATTTGGAAGTTGAGTAAGGCTTCGAATGCCTAATCACCAAGCCAACAAGAAAAGCGAGGAACAATCGTAACAAAGAGTATAATAGATGTATTGCTAAGCAATCGACCGGAAAATTTCAAGCGTTGTGGCAACTATCATCCTTGCTTAAGTGATCACGACCTTATTTACGGAGTACTGAGGCAGAAAGTAAATCCTAATAAACCAAAAGTCATCACATTCAGGAGTTACAAGAACTTCGATCTTGATAATTATAAACAGCTTTTGTCTTTGGCGCCCTGGCCAATCATTTGATGAAATTGACGACCAAGCCTACGTGTGGAATGCACTAATAAACGATATACTGGACGAAGTCGCACCTGTAAATGCAATTCGGGTACGTGACAAAGACGTTCCTAATATGACTTCTGATTGAAAAAGCGCGATTAGGGCCAAACGCAAAGCAAATGATAAATGCTTAAAAAACACAACCCAGAAAACTGGGAATTAAGACAAAAAGCAAGGAATAAGGCAACCAAACAAAGACGAAAAGTAATCAAATCATACTGGAGTAAAAAGTAAGAAGATCTAAAAAATAATCCCAAGGCGCTTTTCAATACTTTCAAACCCTTTCTGGACTGGAAGAGCTGCACTGAAAGAAATAATATCCACGTAAAGGTAAACAGCAGTATGATAACGGATCAACAACAACTGACAGATGTAATGGTAGAGCATTTTGCTACCCTGGCAGACGGCATAGGAGGCACAGCGGCTGAAAAAGAATACAACAACAAAACAAGAATTCCACACAGAATATAGATATTAAACCAGTCACACAGGGACAAGTTCTCGCTGTTCCCGATTCGCTCAACACAAACAAAGCTACCAAGACCGATGATATCCCTCCAAAGGTTTTAAAACTCGGAGCCAAGGAGCTATCCGCTCCACTGACCACATTGTGTAACTCGTGTATTAATAACAGTGCTTGGCCTAATGAATGGAATTCACTACTGTTATTAATACACGATTGGAGCTTGGTTCTGGGCTCTAATTTACAAAATAGACGACAAACACGACAAAACACTGTTAACGTGTGTAAACAAAGTTCTTAAAAGCTAGTGGGGACAGATTGCCAGTGGTTTTGAAAATCGCATTTATTAAAAATCATCTGCCTATCGCAAAGCACATAGCTGTGAAACAACACTAATTAATTTAGTAGAGGACTGGAGACTTGTGAGGGATTGAAGACCCATCGTCAGTATACTTTCCATAGACATGTCAAAGGTGTCTGACTCTTTACACCCGCCACTACTATTGAGTAAACTCAAAGCAAACAGTCTTCATGAAAGCGCAGTGCAACTCCTAAACAGTTATCTCTACGACCGAAAATACCAAGTAAAGATCGGACGTCATTTTAATTCGAGCCGTTTAGTAAGCCATGGATGTCCCCAGGGCTCCGCCCTAGGCCTGCTGCTATGGAATGTTTTCCAGAACGACATGCCCTACTCTCTAACCGCGAACTTGTCCATGTATGCAGACGATAACCATATCTATTACACCGGGGCAGACGAGGCAATCGTCCCTATTTACGCTGACGATCACCAGATCTATCACTCCTTGGCACTTGGCAACAAAATGGTACGAAATACGTCTGAGGGGGAGCTCAGATGGGCCGGAAAAGAGAGGCTATTAGGTCGAGGTCAGCCTCTATCTGGTCTCCCCTTCGGAAGTATTTTGACTAGCGTCCAGGCCAGCCACGCAGTAACGGTTTTTCGACCGTCCAAGAGTTTGGTCCCACAGGTTCGAACGGCTTCAAAATGGATGCTTATTTGATCTTCTGACTGTTTTTTGGCCGCAACAGGACAAGCTTTGCCCGATGTTTTCGGTTGAACTTTGGGGAAATTTAGCTGGCTTTTATGTCGCGGAGTGTTTAACCCAGGGAACCCGATTTAAAATGAGATATTCTGCGATGACCAACTGTGGGTCAAGTTCGTCAAGCCGATCGTGTTTCCAACCTTTCCATTTCATTTGGCAGCGAAGAAATGTGGGTCTAAAAACCGTCCAAATGTCTTGAAATTTCTACCAGGGAACAACAACGACACATACAAAACTTCAGGTAAGTCAGAGTTTATTTGATTTAGTAGTTACAGCTAATATCGGCCAGATTCGAAATTCCCATACAAAGTCTTAAAAATTCTATTATTACTACGAGGCTGGGTCTCCTGTGGGATACCGAGTACTCACTGTAACCAGTAAAATATGGTGGATTAACTGAGATACCGGCTGCTTACAGGAATCAGCGAAGTTGCAGGACTAACTTTGATACTATTACGCCTGCTCACTGGAACTATTAAAATTGGTGGATTGGCTGCGGGAATCATTGAAATTGCACGACTGACTGGAAAACCTAAGATAGGGAGTAACCATTAAGGTTTGGCCGCTCAGCACTGGAAATAAACAGATATAATGGTTTAAAGTAAAAGTTACAGTGCTGTAATTAATTGGGTATTTGTACAGCACTGTAACTTTAACTTTAAACCATTATATATGACTGGAAAACCGCTTGATCTCGTCTCGTTCATAAATAATAACGTTCTTACCTGAACCATAGTCACAACCATATATCTCCACCCTGAGACACGCTCTCGAGGACCAGCCATATTGATTGATTCGAATCCGTTTGGTCACAATAGGTTCCGGGAACATGTTCCTTACAACTGTGTTACGATCCATATTTCCTTTGAAAATCTAACAGACAAAAGCAAATATATAGTTTACATGTCTCCAATTCGACATATAACCAAACGCATTTAAAGAAAAAAGCATGATCTTCGATGAGAATTATCCTTTGGACAACAACTCTCACCTCTTATCTCTCGTGCGTTCTCATCAACTTTGAACGTTTTCTTTGCTCATTTTAGTCTATGAGAGTTTTATGAGTCTTAACGGTCAACAGACCTTATTTCAAGCACTACGGGTTCTTATATACATTTTTCATAATGTTGAACAGCTGCCATTTTTCAAGAAATTCTTAGTTTTGTAGCGTAATAGTGTAGTATTTCACAGTTTTTAGTATTGGTCAAATTAGGGAAATGTGCATTTGATCATTTATATGTTTTTTGCGCAATATAAGTAAGAAAGTAATAATTATGACCATCATCATCATCATCATCGTCACCGTCATCATTAGCATCATTAGCATCATCATCATCATCATTAGCATCATCATCATCATTATCATTGTCATTATCATCATAAGCATCATCATTAGCATCATCACCATCATCACTATCATCATTAGCATCATTAGCATCATCATTATCATTATCATCATCATTAGCATCATCTTTAATAGTAGTTGTAGTAGTATTATCATCATAACAAGAATCATTATCATCATCATCATCATCATCATTGTCATTGTCATTATTTACCTTTCTGGCCCCGTTAACAGTGTAGGTGATCCATCCGCGACCCAAGCTATAGTCTATCGTGTATTTGTACATGAATTTATACTCGTTTGGATGGCCCTGAGTCGCAAGTCCACGGACTTCCATCGAATCTTCGAAGTCTATCTGTAAATACTTCATGTTCAAACTACGTGCTGAACACCACGCGCTGTTGCCATGGAGACGCGCACGGCTGGCGCCATGGCGTGAATTGCGCTCGGAAGAGGCCGAGAAATGGCGGTTTTCCAACGCGATCGGTGAAGTGCATTCTGAAAGAGAAACCGTTAACGTCTACATGTAATTCTAAGTTAATGTTTTATTAGCATTACAAGTTTGTAGTACTACATTAGCTAAGGCATTCGATTTCATGTTAATAAACTGTAATGCGGAACTCTTTCGTGGATCAATGCAAAAAACTAAATTTTATTTTACTAGAAAAAACTTAAAGACCCGTTTACACTAGCAAGATTTGATACTATTTTTGTCACAATTGCCATTGAAATGCTGAGTTAGCGAGTTCAAAACATTTTAATATTTCTCATACTGAAAATTGCAGATGTCATACATATACTATTTTAGGTTACAAAAATTGCATTAAAAATTGCTAGTGTAAACGGGACTTTAGATAACGGCTCTAACATACCAACCCTTGCGTGACAGTAGTACGATAGTACCTGGCGTGACAGATCATATTTCAATCTCCATAGCCGTTCTTCCTAGAGTCATTTTCTCGCAGTTATAAATTAACTTCTGATTCCTTGAGCTTCCGATAACTCGAAGTAGATTCGTTCTGTCATCAAGTCATTTTCCCTACTAATTTATTCCCAATAATTTGAATTTTCTTAGGTTTCCCTCGAAGGATCGAATTATATACAGAGAGCCGGAAATCTGCTGCATTTGCGATAAAGAAAGTATTTTAGCTGCTAATACGCTGCGTGACAACAACAACTGCAAGTAGAAATAAGTAGAGAATATACAAATAGTCAAGTGAAGACTGCCTGTGGTTACCATGTTGTTCTTAACGACACAGGTGAAGACCTCCTGTGGTTACCATATAGTTTTTACCAAAACAGGTGAAGACCACCTGTGGGTGCCATATAGTTCTTACCGAGACAGGTGAAGGCTGCCTGTGCTTACCACTTGTGGTTAGGGTTCAGTAAGACCGGTGGTGTGGGTGGAGCGTGACGATTATTGGTTGATAGACATGGCTAGTGTTATATTTGGTTAGCAGGCATTCGCCATTTCACAAGAGTAAGATGGGCAAACTCTGCTCACCAGGGCATTAGGTTCGTTGATCTGTGACAAGTTCTGCTGAGATCAGGTCCACAATGGTTATGGGACGCACTTGAAAAGTCGGTAACAGAAAGAGAATTACACCTTACACAAATATGTTTGGAAGATACGATTAATCATATTTACCTACACATGTCGGCCTAGACTGACTCCATCGTGACGCGAGCTCACACACGGTGAACTCGTGGCCCCGTAGTGCGTAGCTGCGGTCACACGCAAAGGAGACTCGATTGTTGTACGTGTAGTTGAACTGCAACTGTCTGCCATGCGAAGGAGTTCCCGGGTTGCCACACGAGAGAACTATGCACAATAAAACATATCACTTGTCGAACACACAAGAAAAGTGGTACGGGGAGAGGTTTTCCACAAAGAGAGACTGCTGGAACTGAATATGTATGAAAGAGAAGCATCCTACCAGGGAAGACTGCTAGGAATGAATATGCTACGGCTAACATATAAGAGATAGGTATCCTATAAGGAAAGATTGCTGAAACTGAATATGCTACGGCTAACATATGACAGAGAAGTATCCTACCAGGAGAGACTGCTGAGAATGAATAATAACATATAGATACGAAGTATCATACAAGGAATGATGGTTCAAACAGAATACGTTACTGCTCAAATTTGAGGGAGAGGTATCCTATAAGAAAAGATTGCTGAGAATGAATATGCTACGGCTAGCATCCTATAAGGAAAGATCGCTAAAACTCAATATGTTACTGCTAACATATGATTGAGAGGCATCATACAAGGAAAGATTGCTCAAACAGAATATGTTACTGCTACAACTTGACTGCGAGGTATTCTATAAGAAAAGGTTGCTGAAAATGAATATGTTACTGCTAACATACAGCGGAGAGGTATCCTATAAGGAAAGATTGCATATGCTATGGCTAACATGTGAAAGAGAAGTATCTTACAATGAAAGACTGCTGAGAATGGATTTGTTACTGCTAACATATGAAAGAGAGGCATCCTATAAGGAAAGACTGCTGAAACTGAATACGTTGCTGCTAACATATGAAAGAGAGGCATCCTATAAGGAAAGACTGCTGAAACTGAATACGTTGCTGCTAACATATGACAGAGGGTATTCTAGAAGGAAGGACTGCTGAAACTGAATATGTTATTGCTTACATATGACAGAGATGTATCCTATAAGGAAAGCTTGCTAAAACTGAATATGTTGCTGCCAACATATGACAGAGGTAAACTGTAAGGATACTAAATATATCTTCCCTTTCCCACCATCACCACTTTTATTTGAAGCAGCTCCACGAGCCCAGATTGCAGTTTTTGCATGATTCACAATGTTCAGTTTGCTTAATTATTAAAATAGTTTGAATGTAACATCAAATTTTAAATGAATTAGTTTTTGTATTCCGGGCAAAGCACGTGGTGCGAAAGTCAGAAGGACACAAAGCAGCGACAACTCAAGTAGAAGGTTTGAAAACCTGTTACCAACCCAAACTGTACCGATCCCATAGTTACAGCTTATATCTCTGGTATCCTAAAAGGGAAGAACAACTAATTTATGAAGAAAGGAGGTGTTATAGAGCGGTTCAAAATAAGTTCTTACTCGTATACATGAAAAAAACCTATATGCCTATTGGTTAAGAACTGTACAGTTACTTTGCAATACTGTTCAAAAATGTGTAATTCTGTGAAGTTTCAAATTCTCAAATTTGATTAGATGAAAAACAATAGGAAACCAACCAACGAATCAAAATACAGCCATTTATAAGACAGCAGTAAAGAGATCTTCAATCAAAAATACAGTGGCGGATGACGTTTGCAAATTCCAACACAATTTTCTCATTTTGCATTTGAATAACAAGTAATTATATTATTTCTTGTCCAGTTGGAAATTAATTTGCACTCGAGTATTTTCCAAAGCTCTCGAATTACGTTCGCCTTGACGGTTTCTGCAAAACACTCATGCAAATTAATTCTAAGCTGAACGAGAAATAATATGATTACTGCTACAAATGCTAACATCTTCCTAATTAAAGTGTTTTGCCTGCAAAAAAGAGTGGAAAACAAGAATGCTGGTTTTTACGTACGCTCGCACTCCATCGCTCTTCCGCTCCAGTCGCCATTTGCCATGCAAGTTCTTGTTGAGGTCCCCTTTGGTAGAAAACCTTGTGCCGTGTTGCATTCGAACGTGTAGGTTTGCAGATACGTTGTACCCGTAGAGGACTTTATTCGCCCATTTGGCGGCGCACTTAACGAACCACAATCAACCGCTGTTTATGAAGGAAAAAATAATTGAAGGTAATGAAACTGTACGTTGATACTTTGGTTGCTTTCTATTTGAACGATCTAGCCAGTAGGACGATCAGTCAACTCTGGAGTGAACGCACAAGGTAGAGTAACTGATCCTGACCAGACTGGCGCCCCTGCTTTTGGATCAGGGCCGTTCACTTCTCCCCACGAAAACGAAGGAAGTTATGGCGGGAAAAAACACACGCGCGCCATCTTTAGTAACTCAATCTTTTTGTTAGTAGAGTTTGTTTTGTTACTAAACAAAAATTTAAAATGTTAGGAAATTCTGGTAATTTTGGCCTTTACCATTTTTATTTTAGTTGGCCAGAATAAGTTCTTTTTGGCCGGCTAGACCGTTTAAATGGAAAAGAACCCGAGTTAGAAATTTTTGACTTCCCGTATATTTCAATTGTACAGACAGCTGCATGCTGCTGCAAAAAGCACAAATCAGTAACCGCCTAAATACCTAATAGGAATACCTAAAATGTGTGCAGTTCTTCAGTTGGTTTCAGGCGCTAGTAGAATCCATAGTTCAATTAATTTAGGATCTCAGAACAAGCATGCAGTTGTCCTATGATTCCCGCGCGCTGTTTGTTTTAGATTATCGTCAAAAAGACTCTCTTCCAGCAGAACTGCATTGTGCGGAGGATTATTCTTGTCAATCACAGAATGCACATGAACTCCAGTGATATAACTTAGCTCGTCATCCAAGCTAACTTGTGGCTATAACTACTCCAGTTTCTGGTCACGGCTGTGACCAGATATGAAAAATACTACAACACTGAGAATTTTGAGCTGGATTGAAAAAAATCTTTACTCTACCTCTTGAAACAACAATATATACGAAACTAAGGGCTTTTCAGTACAAAATCCTAAACAAGATGCTGTACACTAACAATATACTTTATAAGATAGGTAAAGCCGAATCTGCCATTTGTTACTTTTGCAATACCGAAACTGAAACTTTAGAGCACTTTCTTTTTGATTGCACGGTAGTTCAAATTTTGGTTGAATAAGAACAGATTTCAAATAAACCTTGAAAAATGCAAAGAACTCCGCATCAGTTTCACGTCAGCTTCTGAATTCCCTCCAGTAGTCATAGGACAA
>JANSTR010029786.1:0-13527 GCA_025434805.1 Antipathozoanthus remengesaui | reverse complement strand
GGGGGGGGGGTATTCAGCAAGGGCTGGGGATTTGAACAAAAACCCTAAAAAAATTCAAATGCTCTAGGGAGTGGGAAGAGATTACTAATCAAATTTAAGCAATTTTAACACCCCACCCAGCCTGGGGCAACGTATTCATGCTTTCAACTGTCAAAGTCCATTTATTTTTTTCAATCAATTATATTACAGTTATTATCATCGTAGTGTCTACACCCGAGACTCAAACATAATTAGCTGCAAGAACATTGATTGAAAGTTAGGCCTAGTTCATGCATCGCATTTATTTGAGACAATTTTAATTCCTATTAATTTTGACTGTTTGACGACGTAAGGGGCCATCGGAAAATCAATTCCGTCCCGCTTAACGTCAATTTATGTTAAGAGGGGGGGAGAGGGGGGCAAGGAAGTTGACCGTGGACGTTAAGGAAGAAGGCTTTAAATAATATAAAAAAGTGAATAGAAAAGCTGTTTGGATTTTCCAGTTTTTGGTAGCGACAAGCAGGTATTTTATCAAATCGTGTTTGCTGGCTGGTTTCACTGTATTATCCTTACCCTACTTTTCTGACCGTCGAGCCAAAAGGAAATGGCATTCCACATGAAAATCCTCAACTCGTTAGTAGTGTGCCATCGTATGTTGCGAGGGTATTTATGTGTCGGCAACCTAAAGACCTCCCTTGCAGCCTTTCGGATCAGAAACGTGTCCAATGTTTACATTTGTATATGATAAAAACGCTTTATATCGACCACTCACGGCAGAGAACATCAACATGTCATGTCGTGTACCAAATTCATAACACTATTAAGTATTATAAATAGTACCATATATGAAAGATAGAATACAAACTGCAAACAATACTGGTCGTTAAGGGAGGGGGGGGAGGGGTAAGACCTTAACATCCAATTGACGTTAAGCGGGACGGTTCAATCGATTTTCCGACGGCCCCTAAGTGGCTTCAATTTATACGACGGACTTTAATTCCCGACAAAAAAAATCAATTTATGTGCCCCGAGTATTTTCGTTAGCGTACAATAGTTTTGCAAACAATATGACACCTTTCAGTTCTTTTTATCAATGGTTGAGAGAGAAAGGAGAAAACAAAGGTGAACTACAACGCCGAATGGCGGTGCTAGTAGTTCAAAGGAAACGGTTCCTTTTGAGGGTTTGTGTCGTGTTTTGTTTTGTGATACATTGCTTTGAAGCAGTTGAAAGTCCTCACATTCGCACTTGCCATCACTATCCAAGAAATGAGGGGTTTTTGGGAACTCGCCTGGGAAACATATGATGACTCCAGGTTTAAGACAACATTTTGGGTTTCACGATGAACATTTTAATAATTATATATTAATGGAAATTGCAGCTTTGGGACAGGGGAGAGTTTTACAGCAGAAGCAATATGCAACACATTTGTACTCTTCCCAGCCAATAACACCCTGGAACTGCACATTCCTTTCTCAAGCAAATAATTTCATTGAAGTTTATACATCTATATTTCGTGGAGTTTCTGCAGCCCAGGACTCATACTCAAACTTTTATTCCATTGAAGTGAAACAAGTACACACAGCTCATGCTCATTAAAGAATACTGCTGACCCATTGTTATCATGGGTTCAAAATCATACATTGACTCGCACATGCATGCATTATGAAACAATGTTTTAATTTATGCATTTAATTAGTTGCGACTGTAGGCCGACATCTGAAAAGCAGACGCTCTTGGGATGTTTTATCTGTCTGGTGTAGACGGATAAAATGTCTGGACGAAATTAATTCTCAGATCGTTTTATATGTCGCTCTAGAGACGAATTTAATTGCAAAAATAAATGTAAAGTGACGTATGAACTACAGTATATATAGGTCTTAGTGAACTGAAATGTGCATGTTTGCATTTGATGCCTTTACATTTAATTAAGCATTAACTGTTTTCTGTTTTTCTCGTCTCCTTTCTGTGAAGCTGCAAAAGCAACATTGTGGTGTTGCTTAGTGACCTCACCAACGATTTAAACACGGGAATCCTAAGCGCTTTCAAAATCAATTATCCTGACCTGCGGGACTGAGTTCGCGACCAAATTCTACACCTAGGGGCACATACTTGACATCAAATCCCCAACCCTTGCCTGAATCTCCCCCTCCCCCGCCCTTATTCGGGACTTACATTGATAGGTGCATAATATTAAACAAGTCGCCCGAACACTCCATCTTCTGGCAAGCACAAGCTTTTGGCAAATGGGTTATTAAATATTAAGCCATCTCAATCAAAAATGATCAAGATAGTAATGTAGTGCCCAGCAGATATATGACCATGAATTATGTACAGTGTTTTTCTTAACTCTTTTCCTACTAAACCCCATAAATAAACCAAGAATGTCCTATAACTTTTGAACCAGTTGATAAAACTCTTTAAAGTTACCATTAATTTTGTTTGTCTTGAAGAGTGATTCTCAAAATGTTTATTGTTTCATGAAATTTAGAAGTTCACAATTTTCATAAAGTTTGATAAATAATTTACTAAATTGAAAATTAAAGTCACTGGAGGGAAAGGGTTAAGGCCAATGCATGGGTAAATTGTACCGCCAAAGGCTGAAAATATTTTTTTTTTGGTCTTTCAGTCATTTGTCAAAGGAAGGACACAGTTTACCAGGCAAATAATGAAATTAAACTGACCTTAATTTTCAGTCAAAGATTGCGATACTGCCCAGTCTTTTGTCAGACCAAACTTTGTTTTGGGAGGACATTTTGCCATTTTTGCCTGTGAAGTCTCAGACTCCCTTATAATTTTGCAGTCTTATACCACCTTAATCCCAACTAATTGTACATGTACCTCCTTTCCCCAGCTCAGTAAACTAGCCTGAACTTTAGCTTGGGATGAGAAAAGTGCTACTGTTGTATATCTTCTTTAAATTTCCCCAGCTGTAAACCAGTCTGAACTTTAGCTTGGGATGAGAAAAGTGCTATAGACTGTTGTAACTCCTTTTGGCTGTTGATGTGCCTTCCAAACTAAACCTTAATCAGAAAAATACTGTCATTCTGGCGGTCTGCTCTTCCACTTTTCAGTAGTGTGTTCAAACAAATGTACAGACTGCAGTGTTTGGGAGTCATTTTTGGAGTGCCATGTAAGCAAACATGTCTTTGTACACCATATTTATAATATTTGACTTATAGTAGCACCCTCTCGAATAAGCGCTCCTCTCTAATAAGCAACCGACTGGCCCTTAAAAATGCCCAAAAATGAAATAACTGCCCCACCTTGAATAAGACCCCCTTCTCCTATAGAAAAAAATGAAGAATTGCAGTGAAATTGTGTCTTATTAGAGCTGCAGTGATATCTGGCTTAGTGTACTAGCTTGCAGTTCATGCGAAAACTGGAGTTTTTCTCAAATCTTCCATTTCAATGTCCATATGGCCACAATCTTTCATATTTGCATTTTCTTTATTTAATTATTATTAATACTAACATTCCAATAATTGCAAATTCCTTGAATTGATATTGGCTTTTGTTCATGATCACATGTGTTCACTGTCTAATTAAGGGCAATTTCAGCATTTTAGTCTACGAATTGGACATCAGCTTACCACACAAAGCTCATTATTAAATTTTTTTATACATAAAGTAACTATTACGACATCGCTGGACAGCAGCTGACTATTCCCCAGTCCACTCTCATCCAGTAGGATATGTGTAGTAAGGGAACATTCATTATAATTATGCCCTGGGGGAGGAAGGACTGACAAAATTTATCATGAGTTAATACATTTAATGTAAAAACTCCCTCCAGTTTGTCTAAAAAATGCTGTAACCTCCTTTCATACACAAAGAATAGCTCCCTTAGGAGTAATTTTATATAGTGACTCCTGCATTTTCTTGAAAATATATTTTGATAACCATTCGGGCCTCTAATTTTTGCCAGCCTCCCTAGGCCTGGCATAAACTCAATGAAACTCAATGAAAGCTCTCTGAGTTACGTAGTAAGTACCTTGCCAGATTTCCCCCCCCCCCCCAATTTTACACACAGATTTTCAGTGTGTGCATGTGTGTGGGGAGGGGGGGAGGCTAACATAACAAATAACTCTAAAATGCATCATTGACATGTATGCAGAGCCTTCGGAAGTAACTCAGCCTCTCCAAGCAAAATAGACAATCATGACAATATAAAAAACAGAGGAAATTGCACTCTCACCCTAACAATCTTGCTTTCCACCTTGGCCAAAATTGCTGCCTACCTGTACAGCATTGAATACTTTCTAAAGGGGTGTAACTATGTAGAATGACTGAGTTTTAATTAATGGAGCCCTGTGAATTCTGTACAGTGACCAAAGCAATGACAATCAGCCTAATTCGATATCTATAATATGCACAGACGTCTTGGCCTGTCAGTACTCAAGATACACGTGCATGCATGCATGCTTGGTTCCTGAATCATTTTCAATATCTTTCACTTTGCAATTTAAAGAAATCAAATCTCTGATCACTCAGTTTAAATTTAAATTTAGATTTCCCATATTCATTTGATTTTCTAAGAATATTATATCTCTTCACTTGTTATCATGAATCCTGACATATTGTTGTTTCTTCATATCTGTAGACAAAATAAGCCATATCCCACATCCCCCGTAACCTATAGTGGACCATCTTTACCCATTTGTGTGGTTTTTTAATTTGTTGTGTGGAATATTCCAGATGACCTTCAGGACTCTGCTATTGTTCTCTTTACATATGATCTACTCCCGATAATTATGTGCTGGCTTCATACATGTAGCTCAGTTGGCAGAGCATCACACAATTATAATAATGCAGATGTCATCTAGGTTGAAATCCCATTGAAACCTGACACATTTTTCCTGGCTAAAATATTCATACAGCAGATATGAGGCCTCACTTGAACAAAAATACATGTAATCAGTCATCTATCTATCCATGCTACCAGTAGACAATATCTTCTTCCATGACTCTCTTACAAATACATTTTACAGAGACTGGGTTATCGCAGATGGAAATGAGAGACAGTGGCTTCCTGGCTATGTTTCTATGGCCTTCTATGAATCTCTTACTTATGTTTTACAGAGGCTGGGTTATCCTAGATGGAAATGAGAGACTGGCCTTCATCAGGCCCGTAGGAGAGGGGGTTCGAAGTGTTGGAACAAACCCCTCTCAGACCCAAAACATAGATAAACTGAAATAATCAGTTAATAAAACAGAATGTTTATTCTGAAGATATTAATCATGTTTGCTTCTCTCCTAATGCCCTATCCCTTTTCCTCTCCCGTCTAAAACCCTAAACCTGCCCTTGACAGCCGGAAAACTCATTAATAAAGTAGATTGACATTAAATATTTAGAAAGAAAATTACACTGTTTATGCCATAAGTACTCAACCAGATCAGAAATGGTATAGAATGCAGGAAAAGTTATCAGAGAGCACTAAGACTTTCAGTAGCATACCCCATACCCCCTAGCATCTCGCACCTTCGGTACTCGTTTTTTCACTCTAAACATTTTATGTCTCTGAACCCCCCTTAGGGAAACCCAGCTACGGGCCTGTTAATAATTATTAGGACTTTATTATTAATTCATGGCTCTAGTGATTACTTACATTTTACAGAGACTGGGTTATCCTAGATGGAAATGAGAGACTGGCTTCCCAGCGTCAGTTTCCGAAGCTTGCACTAGTTTCACCTAGGTTTGACGAGGATGGATGTCTGTGTGTTGATGCACCAGGAATGAATACACTCAAAATTCCGATGGATCGTAACATGTGTGGGGAAAGTACACCAATCAGGTTGGTTAATTTCATGCTGGCCTGGAGGGGTTATCCAATTGGGCTGTACTTGCATGGGTTCTTCAGTGATACAATACATTGTGTCCACTTTAATTTGTATGTCTTTATTGAACTAGGTATTTCACATCCCACTTTAAAATTAAAATTTATGATTGTTTAATATGCATTTGTTTGAACCTGGGAAAACTAAGGCTTCGTTATGGGAAATTGAAAAATGAATTAAAAAACTATTGGACAAAGCTATTCCAAGAAAACTTGTCTTTGTAAATAATTTTTAAATTAGACTTAATTAACTGTTTCAGCAGACCTGTACAGATAAACATATAATAAAATCAACTCAGGTTTGACAAAACAATTTTCAGCATTGTAAGCTGGGAAGAAAGCTGACGCTTCGATGCGCCGAAGAAGGTTCTAATGCTTAGAATGTCAGCTTTCTTCCAACTTTATGCTGTGCATGGATAATTAATTGGTCAACCCTTGGTTGATTTCACTTTTAATTATATCCATTTTGAGATCACTTGTGATTCCTGCAATATGATTGGTTCCTAACAACAGGATTTTAGCATAAATCTTTGTAATTGCACTCTTTTGAGTTTGTAATCTCACTATATTCATCAGCCAATCACATAGTGGAAAATGATGGTACGTTGTACAACAGCCAATCCCAACTCAGGAAAAATTTGATGCACAATTTTCCTCATAATTGTTGCACCTTTTTTCATTTCAATATTAAAATGATCAATTGCAAACAAGCAAACAAAAATCTTTGGGTAACAAACATGATTTCAAAATTGATGTAATTAATTGGTAATTGAACTTTGTGTCATGCCATTTTGTCTGAAGTGTATCATACTTGTGACACACGTGTGATTTCAGACCAATTGCACTCCACAGATCAGTTCAATTATCATTGAATGTTACACGATAACTTGTCCGTGTTACCAGGGTGTTCGGTATGTGGGGTGAAGGTGCGCCCGTTGGAGCAGCAGCAGACAACTGGTTTAGTACATTTCTCGAAGGTGAAGGATTCAAAATGTACCTGGTGACCAGAGCACGGTATTTGAACACTGACGAAGTGTGGAAAGCTATTGCTCAACCTCAGGACAAGGTATTGTCTGAATCGTGTGTGAGAGGTTAGTGCAATTGTAATATCTCTGACAGCTAACCAGGAAATCTAGGATTCAGTTCAATATCCTCAGTTTGTGTACGAGATTAGTACAGTTGGTAAGATAGCTGACTGCCAACCGGTAGGTTCCGGGTTCAGTTCAATATCTTCAGTTTGTGTGCAAGCTGGTTAGTACAGTTGGTAAGATAGCTGACTGCCAATCGGTAGGTTCCGGGTTCAGTTCAATATCCTCAGTTTGTGTGTGAGGTTAGCGCAGTTTATTAAGATCAAGGAGCTCCTGGGTTCAATCCCAGGTCTGCTCAAGACGGTTGAGTGTTGTGAGATCTGTTTTCACCACGCCGCCCGCAGACAAGGAAGTTAAGCCGTTGGTTTAGTCTCTCACTTTTCTATTTAAACAAATCACGTACTTCAACAAAAGCCTACGGGATAGTGATTCTGGTTTGTGAGGTCAATGTCTCGGACAGAGATCATTATGAACCGGTTGTTACTCGTTGTGAGTAAGTGGGAAGCACGTGACATATATATGAGTATGTAACATAGGAGGGGGAGGTATGTTGTACCAAATAGATATGCAGGAGAGGGAGGGGAGGGGAGGGTGAGTTATTCTGTACAGCATACATGTGAGTTAAGAGGAGGAAAGTGTTCTGTGCAGCTCACATTTGGTATTCGCTTTCTGACAGAGAATGCGAAAACTTTTCTACTTTAATTGTGTTATTGAGACTTAATTTGTCATCCACAGGCAAGTTTCGCGGATTATGCTCCTTTCATGTTGGCAACAGAAAAGTCCCTGGAATATCTTAACAAAGAACTGCCATCGCCGATGCCCATGAGGAGGTTTCGACCGAACATTGTCGTTTCTGGGGTGAAGGAAGCTCATGCTGAGGTGAGCAGCACATCGCTAAATTGAAGAAGCAAAGTTCTCAACACTGACGCAAACAGAGAATTGCATTGTGGTCCCCGAGGAGTGGGCCACTTAATCCATCTCCACACCAAGTCATATTCCCACATTTCCCCGAGGGGGAGGAGATGTGGGAATTTAGTGTTTGACTGGAGCATAAGCAGAATTAGAGCAGAAGTAGTTGATTAACAAGAGGTGTTCATAGATCTTATTTGTTAAAAGTATTGAAATTCCTCTAAGTAGTTTGTTTCATTCAGTTAACGTTGACAAAACTGAGACACCGATAAGAGAGTCTGGTAATTAAATAGTGAGGTAAACATCGAAATCATCGCCTTTGGAAACAAATTGTAATTTGTTCCTTTAAACACTAAATACGTTTCGCTAAGTCGTTCGCTTTGTCGCCCTTCAGTCGAATCAATTGAAAGGGTGCAACTCGACTGAAAATTCTCATTTGAGATTAATTATAAGAGAATCCTGAGTTTGATTTGCCAGACAGAATGAAACGTCTCGATGAGATAAAATCTTCAGACTTCAAAAAGTACATTTTAGACAATTATTCGAAGTCGAGTTACGGACGCTTTTCAGTTGAATTCGACAGAATTAATTTCGACTGACGGGCCACGATCTGTATGTTAGCCTTAGTTACAAGTAATTTATCAATGGCCTTCTTGATATGGACATCAACTGCTAAAGCTGAATTTACGGTTTTTAAAGGATAATTGGAATTACCTCAAGATTGGAGATGTGGAGTTCAGACTTCTCAACAACTGTTCACGGTAAGTTGTAGTGACTTATTATTGTGTTGAGATTCAGCAACGCTTGATGGAATTGATCATATGGAAGCATCCCAGAAGACTTCGCGCGCACAAAAAGGTTTCAAAATGGCCGCCCGTTTCAGTTAAATTCCGCTCATCTAAACGCCAGGGACTTATGACATACTATTTTTCTAATCAAAATGAATATGTTAAAGGTGAGATTTAACGCTTAACATTCTGAAGAGCAGCTACTTGTAGTACTTTTGGTTTTCATGATTTTGTTTTGTGTTTTCATTTTTAAGTTCTAGCTTACGTTGCCAGAAAGCTTACAGCAAAACATGTATAAGTATAAAGCATGTTTGATCAGTTGTTTGAGGTCTTTCTGTTGAAAACTCCGATAACTCGAATCAATTTCAATTTTCTTTGGCAATTCGAGTTATAGGGATCAACTGTATTTATCTTGTTTTTTAAAGATGTACTCTGACGACAGTAGATCCAGACACTGGTATACGAGAGGGTCCGGAGCCGTTAGCCACCCTGAGGAGGTAAATACATACTACTTATTAACCGAGAATGAAGTCATTACAGGGAAATCTCAGAACGAGGCCTTAGCGATAGCGAGGTCAATACATCAAGGCAGAGTTCTGAGTTTTCCCTGTAATGGCCTAAGGGACGAGGTTATTAAGTTATATAATATATGGCCTATTCTACGGCTTTTATTTGATAATAAGCGGTCATTATGAGATTGTTCCTAGGACTGCTCGCACGCTCGCTGACTAGATTCATTCGTCGCACGGGACGCGTAAAAATTACCATAAAATC
This sequence comes from Antipathozoanthus remengesaui, assembly GCA_025434805.1. Lineage (NCBI taxonomy): Eukaryota > Metazoa > Cnidaria > Anthozoa > Zoantharia > Parazoanthidae > Antipathozoanthus > Antipathozoanthus remengesaui. The sequence continues at coordinate 4,154 of JANSTR010029786.1, read as the reverse complement.
TTTTGTTGTCAGAAGCCAATCAGAGCGCGAGTACTGTCGTGACCATTTTTATAGCCTTTTTCAACACCGTGCAAGCGGACATTTTGTACTTCACACATCCAGTTGAGCGCGCGCGTTGGTCATTAACAGTAAACTCATACCCGTGGGCATAACTGGAAATACAGACCGCTGAAAAACGAATCAGAACGCGTGTAGTATCTTTGCCTAGTAATAAAACTATACAATGCTTACAGTTAATATCAAGTAATTTTCTCGCAGCTGTACTGATTGAAACATTTTCTGACTAGTTAATTTAAGAAGGAAATCACCAGCACAATTTTCCTCAAGCGAACTTTGTGCAGAGGCAGCCCACTTTGCAGTTTATAAAGATGAGAAGCGGCTGGGGAATTATCATTTGTTTGTAATTCAGTCCCCGCCAGTTTATCAACACGTATCTTCTCCTTACATTATTTACACAAAATATGTTGATTGGTTATGAGAATAAAGCAATTGATCATGCACAGCAAACAATTTACGATGAAAAGAAAAATTCTCCCAACCTGTTTAGGCAAGTAACCTATGTAAACAGTTTTGGAGAATTAAGCAGTTGTTGACTACAAAATTCAGTGTTTTGGGGTGTTTTATAACGTCTGTCTCATACCTCTTTCTTTACCAGTTCGTCAGTGGCGGATTTAGGGTAGGCGCAAGGAGCCCGTGCCCCCTTTTTATTTGCAATCCCTAACTTATTAGTTCAAAATTTTCCGGACACCCCCCCCCTCTCCCCCCTAGCAGTGCCCCTCTCCCTTTGCAAGATTTTTTGATCAGCCACTGGTGATGTTGATGGTGAATTTTCAAGACCGCCCCCAAATATGTCCTTTAGCTGATTTGAACGACGTATGAAGTTTTTAAACCAAAACAATACGCAGTTTCTCTTTTAGAGTTGACCAAAATAGGCAGCTTAAGATGAGATCAGTTTAAGCCATTAACTTCTGCAAACTGCTTTAACTTTTTCTAAGTTTGTTTTCACGTTTTCCCAAAATGTCGCCGTCTTGACTAAATTCGTTAAAAACTACCCGTAGTGAATTAATTGTTGCAAATTGAAAGTGCTCTACAAATATCTCAATCAATTCGCTGTTGCATCAAATTCCATCATGGTCAGAGATTTTTTTCTCTTTATTCGTATGGACCGTTTTCTTTCTAAGGACAATCGCTCAGAAGGAAATATTTGATACATTCAAAGATTTGTTTCGAAATCAATTCACAATAATTAAATCACTATACCAGTATTTTAGTACGCAGCGGCCAGACCTTTCAGGTTACCCCTCCACTCTTCGCAAACAGTTGCGAAAGGGTATGAGTGATAATCAACAAACCGTTTGCGATAGATCGTCTTGGAGCCGTCTCAGGCAGTCGGGAACGTGGCGTGACAGTAGGAATCTTTAGCACGTGTTTGCGATCATCGATGACATATCAGAAATAAACGGTAGTATAATTGCCATTACCATAAAAGATTTGCGATCGCTCGCAAACACTCTCTTAGTCTCCCAAACAGTTTGCGTCTCTTTGCAACGATTCACGGCCATATGGAATGCAACCTTCATGTGCTTTATATTTTCGTTTGCTCCATGTGCAGATAAACGGTATCAAAACACAAATCTATATCTCTATTTCTGAGTCAAATGGCTCGTAGGAGAGTAATCGCTCAAAGTGTGCGGCCCAATTCCTTAAACCCTGACCCTGAACCCTGACCCTGAACCCTGACCCTATTCCAGACCAAAAACGGCAATTTCTACACCCTATTTCAGATAAAATAGCAAAATCGGTACCTACAAAAGAAAGACGATTTTATGGCAGCAAAACTCTCCCCAAAATGATACCCTTTGTCAGACTGAACGGGGAAAATCTATACCCTACTGTAGACGAAATCGGCCCGGAAGCCCTTATTCTCGCTTTTAGTAGAATTGTACACATGTTAGTTATTCCTTCGTGTTCTTAATCCACCTTCTAACAACTAACCTTGGTGCAGCTGTAAACGTTATAACGACTGTAAACGTATGAGAAGTTTGAGTGCATGGTTGTAAATTAGAAGTTAAATTAATATAAACCACATAACGCATTCCAGTGTGTTTTTCTCTGATGGGGGTATTACTACTTGAATTAATTACAGGATAAGGTTACCAGCAGACAGAGACAAGAGATATGGAGAGGCTCCATTTTTTGGAATCAACCTGGCGTTGGAAAAGCGAGGAGAAATCAAGCTTGGCGACGCTGTGCTCGTTTCTGTGTGATTCAGTCGAGTCGAGTTTGATTCATTTTGGCGAGTTAGATGATAAGCAAAATACATCCGTTAAAGTTTTTAAAAAAGTTTAGAAGTCTGGTCAGGTGATTGTACTATCCTATACAGCAAGGTTAATTACTGTTTGCAGATAATGGAGGAACGTCCTCATCCTAGCATATTAAAACTGAATGTCTGCCCCCAATGGAAACAGTGTTTTTTTATATAGTCAACGGTGACAACCAATTTAAGGCAAAGGAACAACTTGCTTGCTTTATTCATGAAAACTTTTCCGCCCACTGTCAAAGTCATGCCAAGTCATGTCATGCGGTGATCACGTGCTGTTTTTTCTCAAAAATCACCTGATGCCCGCTCAAAATACAGTTAAGTTTACTCAAGGCCACATGACCAAGTGTCAACCAATAAGAAGTCGTGTTTTGTTCGGAGTCCAGCTATACGTAACAAATATATATGTTATCGACGAACATTCAGTTGTCGATAATTGCAACTGTATAATTTAGCATCATCTGCATCCGCAGAATTTTAATCTCTTAAGAACATAATAGTATATCATATTATGGCTGTTGGCAATAAATGTTATAAGGGTAAGAAATTACCAAGATGTCATGCCGTAAAAATGCGCGTTGAGAAGTGTTCGAAAAGGACCACACACACACCAATCCAACAAACACGCCAACGCGCACAGTGTAAATCCACGCACGAAGCGATATCATGCAATTTTTACTGCTTTGATTTAAAATCGTACATTATTTTACCCTGGGTGCCAGAGGTTTTCTCGCTCAGAGATGCGGACGAGCGTGAGCGCAAAACCTGAACGACCGTGAGGCCAGAGCGCTAGAGCCCGATCGCGATCGGCCTTCGGACTCACGCTCGTTCCCTCGGCTTTCGGCCTCCTTCAGGTTTCGCGCTCGCTGGTCGTCTGTGAGCGAGAAAACCTCTGGCACCCAGGGTAACATTATTTGTGCGAGGCTCTTGTCATAGTGAAGATAGCGTTGGGTGAATCTGGAAATATGAGCTAGTTCTTGCCACTGAAGTTGGTACATTTACATGGTATCCAAAAGACCAATACCTGTTCTCCGTTTAATCTTTAATAAGGTACTCTTAAATCAGTTTTGACGGTACTAGGAGGTGCGGTAAGTGTAGCTTCAACGGATAATTACAAGATAGTAAATAATAAGTGTAAATAAGGAGATAATTTAGTAAACATAAGTGAGATAATGATATGGCTATGCTAAATACATTGGGCTTTAAGGGATGGCAGGACAATAGATTTGAAAGCTAGCAGGATTTATACTTAGGGGAATATTGTTCCAAGGGACAATTGATCTCGGGTAGAATGAGTATTTGCATACATTTGTGGAACACTGTAATTGGCAGTAAGGGTAAGAATTGGATACTCTGGATATTCTAGTGAGAGCTGTAATTTCCTTTGAAAACTTGATTCCAACGAGCCCCTGGTGGAATTTGAAAAATGATGAAAAAAATCCTTGGCGAAGTTTAAGATTGTTTTAAGGTAATGAAGGATTTAATATTTATTCCTGCCCGCTAAAAATCGGCGTGTATTATAGAAAAATTCAATGCCCTGACTACCTGACGAGAGTAATTTCACGAGAAAATACAATCGCGCGAAGCGATAAGTGCTACCTTAAGGTTTATAATATTTTTAGCGGTTACTAGTGTTAGCGATTTTAGAGATTTTGAAAAAATCGCTAATATTTAGTACTCGCTAAAATTAGTTTTCTGCTACTTTTGGTGTTGATTCAAAGGTCAACACACTTTGTTGTGTTGTTGGATATGTGATTACATCTGACAAATGTTCAATAAAAATCCTTAAAATCGCTACAATTAGTTGTCGCCAGTGCCGTACGTAGCTATTTTT
>JANSTR010029675.1:0-13530 GCA_025434805.1 Antipathozoanthus remengesaui | reverse complement strand
AGTCACCCTAGTGTACATCAGTAATAGTTTGTTATTGGCGGTCGGACAAAAAACTGCGATGATGGCATTTTTTGACTTGGCATAAAATAACCATATTTTGACACTCTGTAACTCCAAAATGAAGTCGGTGACCCCCATTTTTTAGTCCATTTTCGGAGTCAACAAATACAAAGGGACAACCTGACAAAGTTTGAAAAAAATCTATGTGCGGATATTTTCCAAGGGAATGACCTTAAACCATCCATATACCTAACCAGCCCCAAATTACCATAAATAACCTTGTTAACATAAGTACCATAATCCAAACCATCGGCCTGTAGTTGGATAACAAATGTAAATATTGTTCTTACGGTAACTTGCAAGGTAAATATTGAAACAGTCGTCATAACTCGAGTATATTCTTCTGCAGCGCATTACACCTATCTATCATTAACGGTCAAGCAGATGTGACAGGGAATCTACTGTCTGTGATGGCGGGCCTGCCAGACACTCTTGTTAACGAATTTAATTACCTTCGCCAGGTAAATTAGCCATTCAGGTTGATTATGTTGCACTGAAGTGAAATTGATATCCTGATGTTTGTAATGCCAAGCACATTTGAAACTGTCTTATCTATTGCGCTCATTTTTATATTCTTGACAAACGATTATCTGTCGTGACACACAACAAAGATGTCAATGTCGCATTTCATAGCATATTTTGTTGTTTGAGAAACGTATTGTGATACAGTTAAGAGGATCGCAATACACATTTGTCACGGCTTTTTGAGGTAATTAAAACCTGAAATGCTAGTAATGGAAAGATCAAATTAAGCTTGGCATTTACCGAAGATTTTAAGGGTTAAGACTGTGACACTTGTGGGGTTCTTAATAACAAAAAAATAACCAAAATGTTAAAAGAGAATACATGAGAATTTGCACGGGATCGGGTAAACTGGCATTGGTTCCTCTCCAATGCTAAAACTCGCACATTCTCTGTTAAATTTTTCGTTTTTAAAACAGTTTTTTGGTATTCCCAAATTTTTCATACTTACCAATTTCGATGTGCTCTTTCCTTTTCTGGCGTTAATTACAGACCACTCACACTCACATCAAGTTTTTAAAAGTGTAATACAAGGCTTTGTGTTTTTCATTGGTGTCTACCATTGCCATCACAAAATATTGTAACTATAACAATTTGTACATGTGTGGTAAAGCAACTTTATCTATTATATACATATCGATTTCATTTTCATAGTGATAATTTACTGGTCCTGAGCGAGTGTTAGTTAGTTTAACAGGAAGTTCCAGTGTAAAAGGGATAGCTTCTTCCTCTTTTTTCATCTTGAAAAGGTAAAGTTGAAATTCAAAATACTCTGAACAGTAAACGAAATAGACGCGTGTTGCAGACCTCTTCACTAGACTCATTTAAATGTTGAAGACAGAGACCAAATAAACAGAGAAAAGTGAACAGAAAGAAGTGGTAATTACTTTTGGTACAACTTGCATTTGTACTGTTGGCCTTATAAACGTGCTTCCATTCACATTTATATTCCATGTTGTTAATTTTAAATTGCGCGCTATAACATCGCATGTCACACAGCTGTGACAAAGTTGTTCACTCGACGGTGGCTGATTGGCGAATGAACCGAGCAATGGCCTGACCAGTCTCTTTTATACCAGAACTTCTTGTTTAACTTATCAAGTGTTCTAAACTGCTTCAAATTAACGTTGATTCCTATTCATTTTAATTATCTTATCACAGACTCCATTGCATTTAGCAGCCATTACCAAACAACCACATACCATAGAAATGCTACTCAAGGCAAAAGCCGATCCAACACAAAGAGATCGTCATGGTAACACTGCAGCCCACGTGGCCTGTAGCCATGGAGATGCAGCTTCTCTAAAGGTGCTGGTAAACCGTGAAATTCGTGGAGAACGCGGAACGCTTCCAGAACTCAACATGCAGAACTACAACGGTAATTTGTATATAGTTGAACCCCGATAACTCGAACCCTCGGTAACTCAAATTTCCCACTAACCAAAGCCAAACTGATTTTCATTAGATTTGCCAGTTTACTGTAATTTTAACCCCCAATAACTCGAAATCCGCTAACTCGGAGCTATTTTTCTTCCCTCCATGTACTATTCTTTTTAATTTTACCCTCGATAGCTCAAAGTCAATTTCCACTTTTGCTGAATAACAACATTTTGCACAGTCAAATTACATCTAAAGTCATTCATATATTATGAAATATTGACCTTTGTTTTGATTTCGTTTGCTTACATTGTTCAAACTCTTACAATAAAACATGTATAAACACAAAACATGTTTCAGTATCAAGTATTTCTGATCTTTTCATTCAAAACCTCCACAGCTCGAAACCCCGATAACTCGATGTTATTTCAATTTCGCTTAGTACTTTGAGTCACCGGGGTTCAACTGCAGTTAAAAGAATTGTTTAGTTTCTGATTTTTATTATTTTTATTTTAATTAATTTATGATCATTATTATGCGTGCATCAGATGTCTTCTCGCTATTCAAACTGACAAGGGTTGTGTTTCAGGGTTCACTCCAGTTCATCTCGCCGTCCTGGCTGGCAGCAAAGCACTGCTGAAAGCTCTCCACTCTGCTGGAGCAGACATGGATGCACAGGTATCGTTCACTTTCAAGTGTTTTTCAAGTATTCAACATTATGCTGTTTTCTTTTTTATTGAATAAATATAAGTGAACATTTTTTCTAAGAATCAATGAATCTCCACAGTATTTCAAGAAAAAATCTCTACAGGAGTCAATCTTGGGCCCGCTATTCTTAGACATCTTGTTGTTATGCAACTAAACAAACCACGTTAATATCTAATGCCGACGATACTCATATATTCTACGCTGAAAGTAGTGATCTACTAGTGGTACGAGAATAAAGCGAAATAGAAGAAAAACAACATGAGAAATACAAAGCTAGTTAATGGAAATAAAAAAGAAATTCACCCCTTACCCCTTTCTCGTTTACGTGTAAGAATGCGGTCATACCTTCAGATAAAGAAATCAATTCACTTGGTGTTATAGTCAACAACAATCTGAGATTTGAAGGGTAAATTACCGAGAAATGGCGCAAAGTCAGTCAGCAAGTCACTGTTTTAAGTAGAGTGAATATGTTTCCTTTTAAACTAAGTTGGAGAAACTGAACGAAACCAAAACAACTTTATTATGGCAATATGATACTTGGAGTTGCTTATTTGTGTTTTAACCATTGTACTTTTTGTGTTAGGATGGTACAACTGGACGAACACCACTGCATCACGCTGTAGAAACGGACAACTTGGCTGTTGCAGGATTTTTAATTCTCGAGGTGCGTGAACAGTTTTCTGTGATAATGCGAGGTCCAGGCAGACTGAAACGTGTTAGAACATGTGGGAAATTTGATTGTTTGGCGAATGTTTCACTGTTGGTTTTGAAAACCAATTATAGTTCTGAATGATTGGAATTTTATTACTTCTTTGGCATTATTCTTTTTTTTAAAAAATCGTGATTTTGTTTCTGTTTTTTTATGTGGAATGAACTGTTGGTTTCAAAGTAAATATTGATTATTCATCCACCCCATGTACCGGGACAGTACCTTTTGTTCAGTGGGCAACAGTTTGTTGGACTTTTAGGATTTCTTGTATTTTTGCCTGTTTGCTCGATATCCTGAACTGGCCTAACCAGTAACTTTAACATCACCTCCGCCGCTGCCGCCATTGCCTCCTCCACCACCTCCACGCCACCACCACCTCCACAACCAATGCTACCACCGCAACCACTTCCTCCACCTCCTCCTCCACCTCCAACACCTCCTCAACCACATCCACCGCCGCAACTACCTCCACCACCACCTCCTGGTTGTTACCATTACAATTATTATTATTATTATGATAATGATGATGCTTGATCATGATGATGATGATGATGATGACTATGATGATGATGATGATGATGATAATGATGATGATGATGGTGATGATGATGATGATAATGATGATGATTGATGATGATGATGTTGATGATGATTGACGATGATGACTATGACGACGACAACGGCGACGGCAATTGCGATTGATGATGATGATGACGATGATGATGGCTGCGAGCCCTTGATCGAGCAGTGACACTATTCTTCACTGATAATGTTTTTTAGCCTATGGTACATATAATCAGCGGATGAACTCCTGGGAGTTTCACCTATACGGAAAACGAGGTTAATTTGTCAAGTGGCAAGAGTACATGCACATCGAAAAATATTCTTGCCACTCAAACAAAAAAGTTATACCTTCTCGCCACAATAACTGTAGTATCTTTAATATATTTCATTTTTTTCCCTCAGTCTGGCTGTGATATTGATATCCAGACATATGATGGCAACAGTCCTCTTCATATCGCTGCTGGGCGTGGTCTCAAGGGACAGACAGCTCTGCTGGTGGCTGCAGGGGCAGACACTACATTAGAGAACAATGAAGAAGACACACCCTTCAAACTGGCCACCGTGGCCGAGGTAGGTACTAGAAGTTTGAGAAAAGTTTAACACTAGGCACTTTTGCTCTTTAACTGAAACAGAATGAATGACAATTACATACATTGGTTTTCGACAACTTGTTCGAAAGCAAGGATACTTTAAGCTAATTGAAAGGACAGCTCAACTCAGCTCGACTTATGAAGACAAGTAAAACTGAACAACCGATTCAAAATTTTGAATCAATATCACAAATCAAGCTACTTTTCAACTTATTTAGGTTCAAGAAATCTTGGATGAAGATCCAGAAGTTGAGAGCAGTCTTCAGGGGTGTGGAAATGATGGTGAGTGTGTGTTCTGGCCATTGTACGATGTTTCATGTCTCGTCACTGTAGTTTATTTTATTTTGTTTGTATTTATTTTATTTAATCATGCACTGAACAAATGAATTACCAAATAACGTTATTACTTATCAAACAACGTGCAGGAATATTATAATGATAATATAATTAAGCTCAAGAATGAATAAAAGTTAGGTAGAAAAACATCATGATTTCGAATTCAAGTGATTTTGTTTTGTTGTCTTTACCACTCCGAGGTAAACAGAGAATCTTAACCGGTCTTAATGACACAATTGAGATAATCTCCGAGGCCTGCGGTTATCCGAGCAAAGGCAGAACCTTCTATTCAGTTAGTTCAAGACCCTGCCGAATGTTGGTCCGGCGGGAATTGAATCCGAGCCTCCCGTGCTGCAGACTGTCGCCTTACTAACTGTACTAACCAGACGACGATGATTATTCTATCAAATAATTTATACAGCTAGCTCAATGTCGAGGTTCCTAATTCTCGTGCAACTTTCCCTGTTGAATTGCTGTTAACTTACCTGAAACTGGTATCGTGGAAATCAAGAGAATATAATCCTAAGAGAACGGATCTTCGTATTGCCGCGCGATCCATGATAATTATTTGAGGTCTATTCTTGGAAACGATGCTATTTTTAGACGTACCACAAAGTGCGGCGCGTGTGACATTTAACATTTCTCAAGCCAAATTTATAAAAATAATGTCTTATTCAGTGAACACCGAAGTTCAAAACAAACTAAAGGAAATAGTGCGTAAAAGGAAATCAGTGTTTGAAAAACAAGGAGAGGTAAGTGCGAGCGTCTGTCAACGGTACAAACAGTCAAACAGTGAAACCGGCAAAGTACAGAAGTTTGTGACATATATTTAATAATCTATGCAAAATTGAGCTGAAGATACCCCTTACAATTTATTCTGTTATTGTTGCTTTCAAAAGCCTTCATATTTAGAGTTGATGTATTCAATAGATGCTGTTTGGCTGCCGTAAATGAAAACATCAGTTTCTGTGAAACTACAAGCGGCACTGTTTGCAAGAACTGAAAGATATCCGAAAATGGCGAAATGATTATAGCCGTGAACATGAATTTGAAAGCTGGTGGGAGTGGGATATGGCGTTTTTTGTCCGATTGAAATACACTGTCGAAAGTTTGGACCTTGGCGTCCATTGCAAAGTTGAACTTATTACTGGTAATGTTCATAATACTTCGCTATGAGAATGAGTAAAGTCGTATATAGTTTAGCTGTGCATGACAAAATAGAACTGAATTAGCTGCTCTCCACGAGAAATTGTTTCACAGCAACTTTTGTATATGTCGCTCCACACAGAGTTCGTCATGAAAAGTAGGCAGGAGTTGTGACCAACTTTGAACAAATTGAGCCTTTTTTTCTGAATCGTCCATATTAAAAATAAAACAACAAAGGCATCCACTATCTCGTCGACCATTTCGGGAAGCTTGTTTAAAATCGTGGCTTCTTGTGAAGCTGTCCTGGAAGCAGCTTTGTTTAAAACTTATTTTTGCCTTAACAAACTTACAATTATCATTTCTTTGTCTTCAAGTTCTAAGAAAACTCTTCTATTTCTTTCCGAGTAAGTATTTGGTGGTCTTGTTTTTTACCTTGACTCTTTGTCCGACGTGAAGTCGCAGCGACTAGTTGCCGAGTTGGAGCGACCTGCAGCATCAACTCCGATGACTTTTCCTACATGGAAAAGACGACATTGATTCAGATTTACTGTCTGCAGTAGAACTACGAAGTAATGTTGACGAAGAAAGAGACAATACTTCTTCATCATCGACATCATCGCGTACTTGTTCTGTCTGTAGTTTGTCTGTTCTGAATCTGAAACTGATTCGGCACTAGATGTGCAGTGACTCTCTTGTATCGACCTATCACCCACAACTATAAACCAAGAGTACTGTATCTTGTGTGATTATTTTGATGTGACTGCTGTTAAATAATCATTTTCATTTATGAGCAAAACATCAGCAAACTCCACTTGAAGTCGGCCATTTACACTAGCAATTTTTGATGCAATTTCCATTGCAATTTTGCCTCAGCCAAGTTGTATCAAGATTTGGGAAGTTCGAAACAGTTTGATAATGTTCGTTCTGAAAAAGTAAATAGTTTAAAGGTGCTATTTTAAGTTACAAAGCGAATTCAAGTAAAATTGCAATGGAAATCGCAACCAAAATTGCATCAAAAATTGCTAGTGTAAACGGGCCTTAAGTTCTGCAACGCTTGACCGAATATCACGTGTGCAAAATGAACCAATCATGTTGCATATAAAAATTGCTGCTTTTCTGAAAATAGATCTCAAATAATTATCATGAGAACAGACCCTTGTATGAAAGATGCTTTCTCTTAGGAGTAAATATTCTCTTGTGGAAATTGATCTCAGTAACAACCATTGTCCGTAAAGAGTCAGTGTTTTTCTTAGGGTTTAGTATGGAAGGTACATCGACTGGGAAAGGAGGTACAACAGTAGCACTTTTCTTATACCAAGCTAAAGTTTATTCTGGTTTACAGCTGGGGAAAGGAGGTACAACCAGTGGGGAAAGGTGGTACAATGTACATGTACCCATGTAGTGGCCTTAAGAAAAACACTGCATATGACGTCATGTGTCTACCATCTTAGATTTGCAGAATCGTATTGTGCAATAGCTAGTAATGATGTCACAAATCAGTCATAAAATGTTAGTATTATCCGAAACATATCAAAACATTCATCTGAAGCCACAAAACATTCATCTGATTAAATAATTTCAACTAAAAAATGTGAAAAATAGACAACAAGTGAATTTCAGCCAAACATGCCTTCAAAAAAACTGTTGTCATGCAAACAAGCAATTACCTAGTCAAAAAAAATTCACCACAAATGTGTTGACCGATAAATTTTAGTAAAAGTCACACAATTTGGTAGCTATTGCTTGATTATCAAGAAAGTTCTCATTAGTTGAAATCAATATTTCATTAACATGTTGTTTAAAACCAGTAACAATTTTATAACTTAATTCTAAAACATTTTCGGAGCACAGCTCCTTCTTCAGTAGATAAAAACACTGAATGGATAACAATGTATAGAATAAAATGCATAAAATACAGTATACATTAAAATGCAAAAAGAAATTTTGTCAGAAGACAAAGACTGGTGAACAAAGGAAACTGCATCAAAGAACACCCAAGGGTTGCCAATGGCGAATAGGGCAGGCATAAGATGACATATATATCAATAACAAAGCAAAACTAAAGTTGAAGTCAGAGCACCAAAATACAAGAGAAAAGCTATTGCATGGAACACAACAAGCAACTAATAAAGTTCAGTCATAATAGAATAAACTGAATACACTATTTCAAGTGATGTCAGTGTATAATGTTCGGTTAAACACCAATAAAAACTTTCTTTCTCTTCTGTGTCTATACTGGACATACCAAAAATATATATAAAACTTGTAACCGGCGTAATATGGTTTAGTACAAGGAGAAAGTTGCTGGTTGCCGTCTCTTCTGGAGAACCCTGAATTCTTTACTTTTCAATAATTCAACTTTCATGTGTGACAAATCATGTGTCATCTCTCAACAGTTTTTATGTATCACAGGTCAAAAATATGCTGTCACATAAAATATAACTAAATTACATTATTTTGTAGGAAAAAACTTTATATAGTTAACAATTATTATAATTTTAAGAGTAGGATATAAAAATTAATATCCTCCAAACCTTGTTTTTGAGACTCAATGAGGTTACATCCCCCAGCACTTGAAAATTCTGACTGAGCATCAAACTGCGGCAATCTGTTAACCAGCACAAGTGACTTCTGTAGCATGATTCTTGTCTCCAGGAAATTATCCCACAAACCTGAAAAAGATTGAAAACAGAATTTATGAACCACTTCAACAGCACTGGTTTCAGGGTTCTTACAAACTTGTAAAATCATAACATTATAAAGAATTTACAGAATGTGTTTCTTAACTATAACCACATATACACATACTGTACTTACTGATTTGATTTTTGGCTGAGTGGCCCTTCTCTATATCATCATCTGCATTCTTTGTGAAAAACTTTTGAACACCTTCCTCCTCTTCACTATCACTCTCTTTATCATCACCATCGTCATTGCCATCATCATCGTCAATGTCATCATCATTATCATCAATGTTATCATCAATGTCATCATCATTATCATCAATGTCACTATCATTGATGTCATCATCATCATCACCACTATAATATCCATCACCATCTCCACTTTCTTTATCATCATCTTTTTCTTTATTTTCATTCTCATTATCACTTGAATCAATCTTAAGTCTACCATTCGCAACATGCTTGTCATCCACGGTATCATCACAGCTGTCATCATCACTTTCTTCATTTTCTTTTCCACTGCCTGCTCCATCATAGCTCTGTTCACCTGTCAGTGGAAAAATAAATATTCTACATTTCAAACGGGATGTAAGATTATCCGGAAATACTCAGATCAATTTGTTTCGTTTAACTCACCTAACATTTCGGTATTTGATTACAAGTGCAAATTAATACATGTAGTTGTACATCAGTATGTTCGAATAATTTAAATTTAAATTTTAAATTTAAAATTCGAGTATCGATCATTCGATTTAAGCGTTTGATTTCGTTCCAGTGGATACCCTGCCAAAATAACAAACTAGTAACAACGTACTTGTCCAATCTTCTTCATCTTCTGCGTCAGCATCAGGCTCTTCATCATCGTCTCTTAGCGCCAACAACTCTGCCCTCGATGTCTTTCTGCCTGCATACTTCGAATCTTCTTCCCCCAACAAAGCAACATTTTTCTTTCTCAGAGTACTGGACGAAACGGCCACAGCCTCCTCTTCTCCATCTTCCACACTTAGTTCGACAGTTTTCGCTGCAGTAACATCATATTCGTCTAATTCTGGATCAAAACTATTTGGTTCAGGATTTGATAGAAGCCGTATTTGTTCTGCAAGAGACGCCATTTTGCAACACGAGGAAACTTTGGATCCACGCCTGCAGAGCGGGAGTCTGGGACAAAGTTCACATTTGCACCCTCGGGGGATAAGTTAGTCCACCGCAAAGTAATTTTCAAAAACATCACTTATGGTATTTATTTATTTTTCTGATATACTTAACACCGCCGATCATTTCGTTTAGATAAATTTATTTTCCAATAAAATTTAGGGCTACCAAATTTGTCCCTCCCTCCCCTCCCAGAAGATTAAGAGCACGAAAATGGTTGGCGATTGACGTATGACGTCATTTGTTGTGGTTGTGGTGATTCTCTGGACGAACGTCTTCTCGATCGTCAAAAATGGCGGTCGATGGAAGCCGTTCAGTTCACCTCGCCGAGCCGTTTTCTCAACCTTTCGGCTCCTCCGATGAAGATTACAGCAACGAAAATTCGCCACACCTTTCAAGAAAGTCTCTGAGACAACTTAAGGATTCCGAAGAAAGTGGCATTCCATTGAATTCGCCTTGGACTCTTTGGCATGACAAGTGAGTTGACAGCGGGTTTTTTTATTTTAGAAACATTTGCGTTTGTTGTTATATGTTATTTGTGCGTTCTGCTGATTTTGTATCCCATCAGAATCAGCTTGAAACTACTGATTAGTAACCTTTTTATTGCGTTTCCAGGTACATTCGTGGAGCCACCGCGGCCGAATACGCAGCCAATCTTCGCAAAGTCTACACAGTCAGTACAGTGCAGGTATCTGTCAAGAACTCGCTAATGATGTAATGAGTAGCGATAGATTTCTCAAGAACTGTTTAATGACAGATTTAAAAGCTCCGGGCACCTTTTATATCTCTATAAAAACATTTTCCTTGGTCAATCCTCTCGGAATTCCCGCTTCAGCGGTTTGGCCAAAGGCGGCAGTTTTCGATTGCATGTTTTCGGTAAATACTTCGAATTCATTGACACAAACGGATATTGGTGCAAGGCTTCAAGTTCAAAACAGCATGAGCTCACAGTCATGGCTGTAAAATTTAGAGCTTGGACATGAAATGTCATCTTGGATCTGTGTGCCCCTATGCAGTTCAGTAGCTGGTTTTGATGACCAGAAGTTTGTACAAGTATGTCATGGTTTTGCTTTTATAGCTAACTACGGGAAAAACTTAATGAAATATTTTAAAACAATCATTCTTATTCACTGCAGTATTTTATAAAAAATTGTCATTAATTTGCATGAAGATATTTTCTTTGCAAGCTAATTCCAAGATTTTATTAATAGATAATTATTAATATTAATTATGACTATATAATTTAATATAATTTTAAAATCTATGATTGAATAATTGGTTGGCATTGATTGATCTTGACAACCACACGAGTTTTCTAAGGTATAGCTTCTCATTTATTTGAAATTCTACATGTTTTTAATTGTAATATTTTTAGAGTTTTTGGAGTGTCTATAACAACGTTCCAAATGCTGCCAAGATAGGACCACGGACAAGCTATCATTTCATGAGGGGTGAGCGGAGACCAATCTGGTAAGTTAATTGTAATTTTCATAAACCAAGAACAGGTCTGATTGGTAATGGCAGTTTATTTAGACACCTTCTTGCCCAAACACAACATACAGTGTACATATTGATGAATTCTTCTTAACCCATAATTTCCCTACAAAACCCTGATTTCAAATATACCAAGAATGGTCTAACTTTTGAACCAGTTGACAAAACTCTATAAACTCTACTCTGGCTTAAAGACCTTCACCTACTGAAGCCTAAATTTGTTGTCAAACAAGCTAGTGCTGAAATGCCCAGAGGGGAGCTCAAGTCTTGAAGTATATGTAATGTATTATGTTATGCAGGCTGGTGTAATGTAGAAAAGTGAAGGAGTCAATATTATTATATAATTACTATAGAACCCAGTTTTCTTCCAAAGACCAGGAAGGGGTGACCAGGCATCCAACAATTTGGGAGTCCGACATCTTGAGAATTGGGGTAGATCCAGGATTTAGTGAGGGGCCGGGAGAGGGGGGTTGGACAAATATCCGGCCAAGGTGGACCATCCAAGGGGGTCCAGGGGAATGGTTCCCCAGAAAAATTTAAAATTATATATTATTGTATACGTAGGTCCTTGGAAAGGTGATTTTAGAACATTTTGAGGGATAAATGTGAGCATTAACTACTGTTACAAGATTACTTCCAGTATCCATTTTGTGTAAGCCTTTAAAACACCAATCTGTCAGTTATGCTATTTTTGAAGCACAGGCTATACTGTCTATACTTTGGTATTACATACAATGAATGATCGATACAAATAACATTTGCATTTTGAATCTACATTAAGAATCTCTATTGAGTGTCGTCCCAATTGACAATTGGATCGACAAGCAGCATTTTATGAGGTTGTTGCTCAACAAATCTTTGAATTATAACATCATAGAACTTTGACTGGCTTGCCATAATGAATGCTCATTAGAGCCAAGCCAGAGAGTCTCTCCATCATCACTGTTGCCCTCAGCTGCAGGCAGCTCTTCACTAGTTTCAGTACAACATGTTGTTTGAACATTCATTAATTGTCCGCTGATGCCATTATCTAATGTTTTTTCTTAGCATGTCCTTTTTCTAAAATGAAAAGGTATGCTCAAGATCTAGAGATCAATGCCCTAGAGAATAAAAGTCCAGTACTTAGGGCATCCCCTCAGTGTATTTAAGCTAGTCTCCAGGACTTTATTGGGACTAAATTTTTTAAACAGGATCAAGGGAAGGTGCCATCAAAAGCTTAATTTTGAAAGTTCTTTATTATCTACTGTTAGTACTAAAGCAAGCAAACATTTGTATGCACTATGAACTTTGAGGAGGAGTGGCATACCACCTCGTGACCTCTGTTCAGTCTTTTGCTACTTTATCAGACCAATTATGGAATACGCGTGCCCAGTTTGGCACTCATCATTAACTTCAAAGCTCAGTGATCAAGTTGAAGAGATCCAGCACCAAGCCATAAAGATCATGTCATATGCACTTGTCTTACGGTGAAGGTCTATCTGCTCTTAACCTCACCACTCTTTGGGACAGAAGAAAACATCTTTGCAGATCATTTTACCATAAGAACGTTATAAATCCAGCAGGCAAACTAAACATCCTGAAGCCTTATCCAGTAACGCCCGCCTTCAACCTCAGGAATGCCAGATCTCTCCCCTTATTTAAATGTCACATGAAGCATTTTCAGACATTCCTCAAGTTTTTTTACCATACTGTACTGTGTAAAGAAATGGGATGCCTTCTAATTTTAATAGTTCTTATTTCATAATATAATTTTTGACTTTTAGTGTAAATATAAAGTTTTATGATGTAATGTAAATACTTGAGTATTTCAATTTTTATTGCAAATCAAGTTTTGAATAAAATATTATTATTATCATTAGTTAACATATTGTGAGGATACCATTTTATAATGGTATATAATTAAACTGGACAGGGGCTAAGTGTTAATAGAGCCTTTTGTTTCATTATTTTGCATGTACCTAGGGAAGACCAAGAGAACATTGCTGGAGGGTACTGGAAAATGAGGTGCTTAAAACAACATACGGTCAGTCTCCTTCAGTTTTTATATGACAAAGTGCAGTTAGAAGGAATATCAGCTTCCCCTAAGCTTAAAGCAACTGCCCTGTGAAATCCGCCTTGGGGGGGGGGGGGGGGGGGGGGGGGGGGGGGGGGGGGGGGGGGGGGGGGGGGGGGGGGGGGGGGGGGGGGG
>JANSTR010029564.1:0-13531 GCA_025434805.1 Antipathozoanthus remengesaui | reverse complement strand
TTAATCTCCAAAAATGTCAATGAATTTTCGTTTAATTACGTCCTTCGTGCAACAATATTCTGCAAGCAATTAGAAACAAAAGCGTATGCCGATTAAAGTTGAATTTATGTTCAAACAATAACTAATGTTTATATACTTACAGTTACAACAGAGTATTCGAGTATTCAAGCAGACCCGGCCCCACTCCAGGACTGCAGCTCTGTACATGTCACGGTGCGTAGCTAGTTTCCGAAGTGCAGTACACAAATTCATCCAGTTTTACCATCCAGTTGCAAAGTACCTTTTTCTTTAGACTTACAGTTACCAGTGGAGTCCCAAATTAGCAGTATTTTTTATATTTTCATTGATAAACAAAGCCTTGACTATTCCACAATCCAGAACAATCTATAAAATTTGAAATTGACCTGGAAGAAACGGGCGCGAGCGAGCCATCGACCGTGACTTGATTTTTGGCGCTATTCTAGAATCATCCTATCGAATTAAAGGATTTTGGCGCCACTCTAGAATCATCCAATTGGAATGAAGGGTTTTGCGAAGCTCTGATTGTTTACCATTTACCAAAAATTTCCGGAAATTTTGGTTGGAATGTAAATGGTAAGACTATTTTGGTGTGCCCGACCGAAAATTTTCTAAAATAAACGGAACGTCTTGAAATGTAGTCCAAAATTCTCAACCGGAATATCCAAACGGAAAATGTGTTTACTATTTGCTGTTCTCCACCAGTTCCAGGCCCTACTTCAATTTTGATGTGTGTCACGTGTTAGTTAGTTAGTTAGATCATCAATTGCAACATGACTGCCGCGAGTTCAGAGTCATACAGATGTGCAAATGGTACACGCCAATCCCGAATGGAACTTTTATTGGGGATTTTTGCTTACCATTTGTACAAACCGTCGACCAACCGCTTTTTCCATGTAAATGGTAAACAACCTAAATCACTGTAGGACTCTCGCAATTACTGACTCGCCCTCTCGAGGAAGACGGACGGACAGATTCAGTCACTCAGTCATTCGTCTCACTCAATTACTCACTTATTAACCTAGGACGGATTCACTCACTGACCCACTGCAGGACGTACGTACACACTCATGCTTTCACTCACCACTCCTTTCAAACGAACTGATTCACATACTCACTCACTCGGTGGAGGATGGTCGGACACACACACTCACTCACTGAAGGATGTTCGGACACATACACTCGCTCACTCGGTGGAGGATGGTCGGACACACACTCACTCACTGGAGGATGTTCGGACACACACACTCGCTCACTCGGTGAAGGATGGTCAGACACACCCACTCACACACTAAGTCATCGGAAGACTCACTCACTTGAGGACGGTAGGACTTACTCATCTACTAACTAAAAACGGACTCACTCTCGCGCTTGCTGACTCAAACGCTAGAGGAAGGAAGTATGGACGTACAGAATTAGTTAATCACTCAATGGAAAATGGTCGGCCTCATTCACCCAGTAAGTAAGTGAAGGACAGACGGACACACTGATGAACTGAATCATCCAATGAAGGACGGCGGAATGTCTCACTCACTCACTGGAGGAAGGACGGATGGACTCACTCGCTCACTGACGGAGGAACGGACGGACTCAATAACAAATGTATGCATGGACTTCGCTCACTCACTTACAGGCGGACGGTCGGACCCTCGACCTTATTCAACCAAGGAAGGACGAATTCTCTCGCTCAGTGGAGGATGGATGGACAGACTCACTAACTCACTGAGGTAGGTATGGACTCGCTCACTCCCTCACTGTAGGACGAACGGACGGACTCACTGAATAACAGTTGTATGGACTCGCTCACACGGACGGAAGCACTTACTCACTCAAAGGAGGACAAACGCACTCACTCACTCTCTCACTGACGGACTCGCTCACTGTAGGACGGATGGACTTGTTCACTCACTAAAGGACCAACGGACTCACTCACCCACTCATAGGGAGACGGAAGGACTAAGTCAATAACTCACTGGAGTACGGACGGACTCACTTAATCACTCAATGGAGGACGAGCACACAGACTCATTCACTCACCCACTCCTTGGAGCCACTCACTTAATCACTTACTGGAAGACGTACTCTGTCACTCAGGGGAGCACGTATGGACTCACTTACTCACTGATGGACTCACTCACTCACTGACTGGAAGACGGTCGGATTCACTCACTCACTAGAGCACGGACGGACTCAATCACTCACTGGAGGGCGGACGGCCGGACTCACTCCCTCACTGACGGAGGGTGGACGGACGTAATCACTGGAGGACGGAAGAACTTACCTACTCACTCGAGTAAGAACAGACTTACTCACAAATCACTGCAGGACGGACGTACTCACTTACAAGCTCAATAGAGGATGGATTCTGTCACACAGTGATCACTCACCCACTCACTGGACGGAGGGATTCACTCACTCACTTAGTGGAGGACGAACGAACACACTCATCTACCATCTCACAGGAAGACGGACGGACTCATGCATTCGCTCACTCACTCACTGGAGGACATACGGACATATTCACTGACTCACTGGAGGACCGACGTACTCACTCACTCAAAGTAAGTCCAATGGACTCAGTCACTGGAGGACGAACGGGCTAACCCATACACTCACTCATTCACTTACTCTTTCTCGAGGACTCACTGATTCATTCACTTACTGGAGAACGGTCTTTCTCACTCGCTCGAGAACGGACTCACTCACCCACTCACTGGGGAGTGGATTTAAGTACTCGCGCACTGGTGATCAGAGGGACTCCCTGACCGGTTTCGGTCAGTCACTCACTCACTGGAGGATAGACTTACTCACTCTCTTACTCAGTTGAACACGGACGGACTCACTAACTCACTCACTGGAAGGCGGGAGAATTCACTCACTAACTCACTAACTGCAGGACGGACGGACCCCATTCGCTAACTCACTGCAGGACGTACTTATTCACTCACTTACTGGCAGAGTACAAACTAGAGGACAAACGGACTCAGTCAGTGGGCGGCGGACGTACTCACTCACTCAGTCAGTTGCTGGAGGACACACGCACTCAGATTCTTACTCGCCCGACAACGGACCTACTCAATAAATCACTCATTGGAGAACGGACTCACTTACTAAAAAACTGAAAAATGGACGGACTCACTCACTCACCCACTCAATGGGGAATGGACTCGCGCACTGCTGGTCAGAAGGACACCCTGACTCAATCACTTCAGGACGGTTTTAGTCACTCACTCACTCACTGGAGGATAGACTTACTCACTCTCTCACTTGAGTACGGACGGGCCCACTAAGTCACTCACTGGGAGCAATTAACTCACTAACTCACTCCCGGGAGGACAGACGGACTCATTCGCTCACTCACTGCAGGACGTATTTATTCACTCACTCACTGGAGGAAGGACTGATTCACTCACTCACTGAAGCATGAACGGTTTCAGCTTTTCAGTGGAGGGCGGACGCACTCACTCACTGTCTGGAGGATGGACTCATTTTTCCATTGGAAGATGGACGGACTCACTTAGTGGAGGACGGACTCGCTTACTGAATGGAAGACGGATGGACTCACTCACTCACTCGTTGCAGGACGGTCGTTCTCACTCACTCACGCACTTAGTCACTAGAGGATGGACAAACGGACTCACTCACTGACCGGCGGACGGACTCACTGACTCACTCACTCTCTGAATGGAGGACAGGAGAACTCACCTACTTACTGGGGAAGGGCAGACTCAGTTACGCGCTCACTAGAGGAGGATGGTCTCAAACACTCACTCGCTGAAGGACGGACGTATTCATTCACTTACTAAAGAGCAGACTCGCTCACTCAGGGGAGGGCTGATGGAATTGCTCACTCACTCTCTCAGTGGAGAACGCACGGACGGGCTCTGACTCACTGGAGGACGGACGGACAGAATCATTCCCTCACTCGCTCATTCATTGAAGGACGCACGCACTTCCTTATTCTCTCACTTACCGTAGGAAGGCGCTCTCACTCACTCACCCACTTGAGGACGGTCGAACTTATTCATTCAGTCACTAAGTCACTGTAGGACGAACGGACTTGCACTCGCATTTACTGACTCACTCTCTGGAGGAAGGGCGGACGGACAGACAGACTCACTCATTCACTCAGTAGAGGATGGTCGCCTCACTCAATCTCTCACTTATTCACTGAGAACGGACGGACGGACAGACGAACGGACGCATGTACTCGCTCAATAACTTCAAGACGTACTAACTCTCTCCTTCACTCAGTGGAGGATGGTCGGCCTCACTCAACAATTAATTTACTGGAGGGCGGAGGGACGGAATTACTCACTCGCGCACTCTCGAGGACGGACGGAATCGCTATCTCACTCACTCACTTAATCACTGGAGGATGGACCCACGGACGTAATCACTCACTCACTGGAGGACGGACGGACTCACTTACCCACTTACTCTCTGGTGAACGGAAGACTCACTCACACAATCGATGAAGTACGGTCGGACTGACTGACTCACTCTCTAACTCACTCAGTGAAGGATGGTCGTCCTCACTCACGCACTAAGTCAGTGGACTAGGACGAACGAACTCCCTGTCACTCACTAGCCGTCGAACGGGCTTACTCACTCAGTGACGGACGGACGGATTAGCTGCTTTACTCATTGGTAGGACGATATGACTTACTCGCTAAATCACTGTAGTACGAACGGAATCACTCTCGTTCTTATTTTCTTACCCTCTGCAGAACGGACGGACAGATGGACTCAGTCACTCACTGGAAAACGGACGTACTCACTCACAGGAGGACAGACGATCTCGCTCACGCTCTCACTGACTCACTGGAGGACGGACGAACTAACTCACAGGAGGACAGACGATCTCGCTCACGCTCTCACTGACTCACTGGAGGACGGACGAACTCACTCACAGAAGGACAGACGATCTCGCTCACGCTCTCACTGACTCACTGGAGGACGGACGGACTGAACTCTCTCACTCACTCAATCACCCACTGGCAGACGGACGACTCAATCACTGACTCATTGACGGACAAACGGACTCGCATCACTAACTCACTGTAGGACGGTCGGTTTCACTCACTCACTTACTAAGTCATTGTAGGTGCAACGGAATCACTCTCGCACTCAGTGGAGGACCGATAGACGCACTCATTCATTCACTCATGATTGGAGGACGGACGGACTTACTCAGTTACTCACTCACTGCACGACTGGCTTATTCCGTCTCTCACTGCAGTACGGTCGGAGTCACTCACTCACTCACTAAGTCACTGAAGGACGAAATGTCTCACTCTCGCAGTTACTCACTTACCCTCTGGAGTACAGATACACGGACAGTCACTCACTAGAGGACAAACGGACTCACCCACTTACTAACTGGAGTACTCACTCACTCACTGGAGGACGGACGCGCTCGCTCGCTTACTTATTCACTGAAATATATACGGAATTGCTCACTCACTCATTACGAGAATGACAGACTCACTCACTCAAAGGAGGACCGACAGATTATATTCACACACTCACTCACTCATTGAAGAACAGCCGGACTCACTCGGTCACTGGACGAACTCAATCATCCACCCTCCATCTCACTGGAGGACGGACGGAGGGGCAGACGCACTCACTTACTTACTCAGTGGACGGTCTTGCTCATTCACTCACTTATTTACTCACTCACTGGAGGACAGACGGGCTCACGCACTCAGTGGTGGACTGAGCTACTCACTAACAGGAAGACGGAAGGAATCACTCACTCAGTGGAGTACGGATGGTCTTACCAACTCACTTATTCACTGGAGGAAGGACACACTCACTCACTCCTCGAGGAGGGATGGACGGACGGATTCACTCACTCACTTACTTACTCACTGGAGCACGGAAGGACTCACTCACTCACTCAGTGGAGGATGGTCATACTCGCTCACTCACTCACTCACTCACTGGAGGACGAACGGACAGACGGACGGGCGGACGGACTCACTCACTCACTCAACGGAGGATTGTCGGACTCACTTACTCACTGAAGAACGGACGGAAGGTCTCACTCACTCCTTGTAGGACGGACAAACTAATGGCCCACTAACTCTGTCACTCACTAGCCGACGAACCGGCTTACTCATTCAGTGTCGGACGGACGGACGGACAGACGGACTCGCTTATGACCTCATTGGAGGACGGTTGGACTCACTCACTTACTCGCTAAATCACTGTAGTACAAACGGAATTACTCTCGCACTTATTTACTCACCGGCCGGACGGACTCATTCACTCCTTCTAGGACGGACGGGTTCACTGCCACTCACTAGCCGTCGAACGGGCTTACTCACTCAGTGACGGACGGACGGATTCGCCGACTTACTCTTTGGAGGACGGTTGGACTTACTTACTTACTCGCTAAATCACTGTAGTACGAACGGAATTACTTACGCACTTATTCACTCACCCTCTGGAGAAGGAACGAACGAATGGACTGAGTCACTCACTCACTAGAGGATGGTCGTCTCACTCAATCTCTCACTTATTCACTGAGAACGGGACGGACGGACGGACTCACTTACTCATCCACGGAAGGGCGTACGTACTCAGTCGCTCACTCACTGGATGGTGGTCGGCCTCACTCACCAACAAGTTGCCGGAGGACGGATTGAATCACTCACTCACTTTCGCGAGGACGGAGGGAATAACTCTTTCAATCAGTCGCTTAATCACTGAAGGCTGTACACATGAACGAAATCACTCGCTCGCGGAATGACCGACGGACGGACTAAGTGGAAGACGGACGGGCTCATTCACTCACTTTGTAAGAACTACGGATTTGCATAGTATTTCGTAAGCACTACAGACGTGCACTTCTTGTAAGCACTACGGATGTGCATTACTTGTAGGCGCTACAGATGTACGTTATCTCGTAAACACTACGGATGTGCATTATTTGTAAGCACCACGGATGTGCATTATTTCAGAAGTACCACAGATGTGCTTCATTTGATAAGCACCACAGAAATGCATTACTTCATAAGCACTACGGATGTGCATTATTTGTAAAGTGCAGGGATGTGCATTATGTCATAAGCACTACAGATGTGCATTACTTCATAAGCACTACGGATGTGCATTATTTCATAAGCACTACGGATGTGCATTATTTCATAAGCTCAACGACATAAGAACTCACTGCCTGAAGGACGAGCGGTTTCACTCTTTCACTCACTGAGTTCCTCAATAACTGGAGGACAGGCTCTCACAATCACTCAATAGAGGACGGTCGGGTTCACTCACTCACTCACTGGAGGATGGAAGGACTCGTTCACATACTCGCAGAAGGAAGGACGCACTCACTTAATTAGTCAATGAAAGAAGAAGGAACTCATTTACGGAACGAAGGTCTCACTCAGTCATTCACTGGAGGACGACCAAAATATCTTACTCATTGGATGTCCAATATTTTGCAAGCACTACAGATGTGAATTCCTTAAGCACTATGGATGTCCATTATTTGTAAGCACTATGGATGTACATTATTTGTAAGCACTACGGATGTTTATGATATGGCCACGATAGTATGCGCGCTCTGATTGGTTCTTGATAGGTCTGTATTTCCGGTAATGCTCAAGAACATTACGGATTTATTATTAATGACCTAGGAGCACGCATACCCGGATGTGCAAAGTAAGAATGTCCTCTTTAACAGTGTTGTCGTTCTCAGATAAATGCCATATAATAAAATACTTATTAACCTCGAACTTTCGGTTTTCCGGAAAGTATCAAACTTCGTCCTCGACGAATTAACCTCGCTATCGCTCAATCAATATAGCACGCCGGCCGGCCTCAGTTTAATATTTCCCGAAAAGACCTCACTATCGATTAATAAGAAGTTAGTATTATTTCACAAGCATTATTTCATAGGCAATACGGATGTGCATTATTTGTAACCAGTACCGATTTGCAGTATTTCGTAAGCACTACAGATGTGCATTATCTTGTAAGCACTAAGAACCGCGGATGTGTATTACTTCATAGGCAATACGGATGTGAATTATTTGTAAGCACTACGGATTTGCATTATCTCGTAAGCACTACGGATGTCATTATCTCAAAAGTACTACGGATGTGCATTATTTGTAAAAACCACGGATGTGCAATATTTCAGACGCACCACAGATGTGCATTATTTCATAGGCACTACGGATGTGCATTATTTGTAGAAACCACGGATGTGCAATATTTCAGAAGCACCACGGATGTGCATTATTTCATAGGCACTACAAATGGGCATTATTTGTAAAAACCACGGATATGCATTATTTCATATAGGCAATACGGATGTGCATTATTTGTAAGCACCACAGATGTCCATTCATTCATAAGCACTACGGATGTGCATTGCTTGTAAGCTCTACGAATGTGCATTACTTGTAAGCACTACGGATATGCAATATTTCAAAAGCAATTTTAAAAAAGCACTACCAATGTGCTTTATTTGATAAGCATTACGGATGTGGATTATCTCTTAAGCACTACGGATGTCTATTATCTCATAAGCTCCATCACATTAGGACTCACTCACTCACTCACTGGCTGAGGAACGGGCGGTTTCACTCTTTCACTCACCGAGTTAGTCAATAACTG
The DNA here is from genome assembly GCA_025434805.1 of Antipathozoanthus remengesaui. Lineage (NCBI taxonomy): Eukaryota > Metazoa > Cnidaria > Anthozoa > Zoantharia > Parazoanthidae > Antipathozoanthus > Antipathozoanthus remengesaui. Next base: position 4,876 of record JANSTR010029564.1, on the reverse strand, counting down.
GAAGACAGTCTCAATCACTCACTCACTGGAGGACGGACGGACGGACTCCCTAAAATACTCACAGAAGGAAAGCCGCACTCGCTCACTTACTCAATGAAAGAAGGAGGAACTCTGTCTGTGGAGAAAGGTCTCGCTCACTAACTGGAGGACGACCAAAATATTTCACTCAATTTATGTGCATGATTTCGTAAGCACTACGGATGTGCATTATTTGTAAGCACTACACGTGCATTTCACGTAAGCAGCACGGATGTGTGCATTACTTGGAAGCACTACGGTTGTGCCTTTCTCGTAAGCACTACAGATGCACATTTCTTGTAATCACTACGGATATGAATTATGTTATAAGCACTATATATGTGTATTATTTCGTAAGCACTACAAATGTGCATTATATTTCCTATAAGCACTACGGATGTCCATTATTTCATAGGAACTACGGACGTATATTATTTGTAAGCACCACACATGTGCATTATGTTATAGGCACTACGGATCTGCATTATTTGTAAGCACTACGGATGTGCATTATTAAAAAAGCTCCACCGATGTGCTATATTTGATAAGCACCACGGATTTGTATTATTTTATTGAGCACTACGGATGTGCATTTCTTGTCAGCACTAATATATACGGATGTACATTATCTCATAAGCACTAGGGATGTGCATTATTTCATAAGCATCACGGTTGTGCATTATCTCGTAAACACTACGGATGTGCACTATTTCGTAAGCACTTCGGATGTCCATTGTCTCGTAAGCACTACGGATGTGCATTATTTCTTAAGGACTACGGGTGTGCATTTTCCTGTAAGCACTACAGACGTGCATTATTTTGTACAGCAAGTAATGCTGAACTTTTGATATTTAAATAAATCAAGCACAACGGATGTGCATTATTTCGTAAGCACTACAGATGTGCATTATTTCATAAGCACCACGGATGTGCATTATTTTGTAAACACTACGGGTGTTCATTATTTCATAAGCACCACGGATGTGCATTATCTGTAGGCACCACGGATGTGCATTAATTTGTAAGAAGTACAGATGCGCATAATGTTGTAAGCACTAAAATATTGGCAGAAACGAGAGCGAACCTGTCCACCCATGCGTCGCACTATTTAGAGATTCTGGATCAATGGTAATTGAACTATTTGAAAGCTCAAACAAATCGCTACTCGACGCTCCAGCCACATCGGAACACATGTCAGCTTTACTACCACTTGAATTCCCCGCTTCGGCGAAATGCGACGCCATACTTGATTCGTTTGTACCTACAACTACCACAATGCACGTTCAAGCCCAAAAGCATCGTTGTTGCTTTTTTGACGTAATTACGAACAAGATCTATTACTCAATAACTGGAGGACGGACTCGCTCACTCATTTACTGGAGGACAGACAGACTCACTTGTTCATTCATTGGAGGACAGTCGGACTCACTTACTTATTGAAAATTAGTCGGATGCACTTACTTAGTCACTGGAGAACGGATGGGCTCAACTCTCTCACTCGCTCTCTCACTGCAAGACGGACAGACAGACTAACTTCCTTATTCATTTGCGGACAGAAGGATGGACTCAATACCCCACTCATTCACCACTAAGTGCAGGACGGACGGTCTCAATCCCCCACTCATTCACCCAGTGGAGGACGGACAAACTCACTCACTCACTCAGTACAGGGTAGTCGTCTTACTCACTGACTCACTTATTGATTTGAGGACGGACGGGCGGACTCGTCGCTTACTGACGGAAGGACTTGCTGACTCGAAGACGGACGGACGGACGGACGGACGGACTCACTCACTCATTCATTCAGTGGAGGAAGGTCAAACCCTCTTTCATTCCGTGACTCACGCACCCACTCACTGAATTACTCAATAAATGGAGGATAGAGTCACTCATACACTCACTAGAGGACGAAAAACTCACTTATTCACTCACTCTCTCACTTATTCAGACTCACTCACTCACTTATTCACTGAAGGACCGACATACTAACTTACTATTTCGTTTGAGAACGGAAGGAAGGACGGACTCACTTACTGCAGGACGAACGGCGGACTCACTCACTTACTGAAGGAAGGACGGACTAACTCACTTACTCACAGAAGGAAGGACGAACTCAATCAAACACTCACTCACTCACTGGAGGGCAGACGCACTCACTGACGTACCGAGCGACCTACTCCATTATACACTGAAAGACGGTCGGCCTCCCTCATTCACTCACCCACTAAGTCACTATACGACGGACGGACTCGCTCTCTTAATCACTCACTCACAGGATGCCGGACGGACGGACGGACAGACTCAGTCAGTCATTCACTGACAGACGCACTTACATATTCACTCCCTGGAGTACGAACAGAAGACTCGCTCATTCGCTCAGTGGATGATGAAAGCACTAACTCGCTCATGCACCCACAAACTCACTAGAGGAAGGACGGAATCACTCTCCCACTCATCGACTCACTCAGTAACTAACTGGAAGATGGAAAGATGGACATACTCACTCACTCACCAATTGCAGTACGGAAGAACTCGCCGACTTACTAAATTACACACTCACTAACTCACCGGAGGATGGACGGACTCACTCATTCATTTATTGCAGGAAGGAGAGCTTAACTCACTTAGTAATTGGAGGACGGAGGGACGGGCTAACTCGATCACTCAATGAGGATGGATGGAATCACTCCGTCAATCACTCACTGTAGAACGGACGGACTCGCTTACTGAAGGAAGGACGGACGCACTCGGTCATTCTCAGGAAGAGGGAGAGAATCACTCACTGGAGGACAGACGGACAGACGGACGGACATACTCACTCACTCACTCATTCATTCACTGAAGAACGGGGGCACTCACTCGAGGACGGACAAGCGGACTCACTCATTGAATCACACACCGGAGGACGGACGGGCGTACTCAATCACTCACTTACTCACAGGAGGACGGTCAGACTTGCTCATTCCTTTACTAAGTCACTGGAAGATGGGAGGACTCACTCACTCACTGGAAAACGCACGGAGAGCCTTACTCTTTTACTCAATAGGAGTTAGAGAGACTCGGTCATTCAAAGGACGACGGAAAATGCACTCCTGCGCTCACGGAAGGACGGACACACTCATTCACCCGCTCAGTGAAACTCACTCACTCTCTCGAGAACTGACGGACTCACTCTCTCATTCACTTACTCACTGGAGGACGGACGGACTTACTCACTCCCTTAATTACTCTGTGGACTAGAGGACAAACGAACTCATTCACTGGAGAACGGATGGACGGACTCATCAGTGGAGGATGGTTAGACTCGCTTATTCCCTCACTCACTTAGTAACTCACTCAAGGGAGGGACTCACTCACTTTACTCAGTGGAAAATGGTCGGACTCACTCACCCAATAAATATGTTAATGGAGGACGGACGGACTCACTCATTCACTGGAGGAGGACTCACTCAACGGAGGACAGATGGACTCACTCACTTACTCACTGAAGGACGGTTGGACTCGCTCTTTCAAAGGAGGACCGAAGCACTCACTCACTCCCTTACTGGAGGACGGACTCGCTCATTCACTCACTAGAGGACGGACTTGCTCACTCAGTGAAGGACGAATGGTCTCGCTCACTTACTCACTAGGGGACGGTAAAGTGGAACAACTCACTGACTCACTTACTGAAGGACGGAATCTGTCACTCAGTGGAAGACATACTGAATCACTCACTCACTGATGGACTCACTCACTGATGGACTCACTCACTCATCGACTGGAAGACGGTCGGACTCACTCACTCATTAGAGCACGGACGGTCTTACTCAAACACTCTCTGGAGGAGAGACGGACGGACGGACTGACTCACCCAATCACTCACTGGAGGATGGACGGCCGGACTCACTCTCTCACTGACGGAGGGTAGACGGACGTACTCACGAGTGGACGGAAGAACTTACCTACTTACTTGAGGAAGAACAGAATCACTCACCAAATCACTGCAGAACGAACGAACGAACGCACTCACTAGAGGACGGACTCTGTCACACAGTCGTCACTCACTCACTTGCTCTCTGAAAGACGGTCGAACTCATTCACTCACAACAACTGAAGAAAGACCAAACTCAATCACTCAATAGAGGACGGACTCATTCACTTACTCACTCACTTGCTAAAGGATGACGATTCGCCTAATTACTGCGGGAAGAACAGACTCACTTACTGAATCACTGCTGGACGGACGAACAAACTCAGTCACTCACTGGAGGACCGACTCATTGACTCAATCACTGACGGAAGGACAGACGGACGGACTCACTCATTCACTCACTGACTGGAGGACGTGATCTGTTCACTGGGAGACGGGCGGTCTTGCTTACCCACTCGCTAGAGGTCGGATGCACTCACTTACTCACTGGGGCGGCGGACGCACTCACTCACTCACTCCAAAATGGACAAACGCACTCACTCTCTCACTGGCGGATCACTCACTGACTGACCCACTCACTAGAGGACGAAAGGACGTAATGAATCACTCACTGGTGGAGTACGGACGGACTCGCTCAATCACTCAATGAAGACGAACGGACTCACAAAGTCATCCACTAAGTCACTAAAGGACGGATGGACTCGCTCTCTTACTCACTCACTGATTATAAGACGGACAGGCGGATTCATTCACTCACTCACTCATAATAGCATCTTACGCAAATTTGCAGGAAATAGAGGTTGGCCATTTATATCCAATAACAACATAAGCCAAGCAACCCAGTTTAATCGCAGTGGACTCATTTTCCCTCGACAAGGTAATTCGCAGCTAGCTTCGAATTTAATTAAGCATTTCAAAGATAGTAATTGAGCCAACAGCGAGTCT
>JANSTR010029453.1:0-13535 GCA_025434805.1 Antipathozoanthus remengesaui | reverse complement strand
TTGGAATAGTAGTTCATTTAGTCGATCAAAGTTTTTATTCCACTTATTCCTATTCCGGAATAGGGTCAATCGAACGCACCCTAAAAGAATAAAAAAGTGTGACAAACCTTTATGTAATAGCGAGCAGCACCCAGTCCCTCGCGATCGCACGAGACAGGAAGGCCGACAATCACGTGATTAGGCCAAGCTTTGTGGTAGTATGGTACCTCACACTGCTTCACAAACACTAGGTGTACATGGGCCTGGCCATCCATGGCATGGTACAAGTTGAGCAGGCCTGAAGGAAAACATAATAGGAATAGTTTGCATGTTTGTCAGGAGAGATGGATTTCTTAACCCATTCTCTTCTGACTTTTCAATTTAGTAAATTTATCAAATTTTATAAAAGTTGTCAACTTCATGAATTTCATGAAACAATGAACATTTTGAGAATCTACTCTTCGAGACAAACAAAATGAATGGTCACTTAATAGAGTTTCGTCAACTGGTTCAAAAGTTAGAACATTCTTGGTTTATTTGAAATCGGGGTTTGGTAGGGAAAGGGTTAAATAATAAAAATATCTGAAACTTTTCCAACTAAAGCTTTGAGTCAATAGCCAACAGTGGACAAGTTCTACGGAATGTCCTTTTAAGTAAATAATAAACAAGATTCTAGGGAATGTCCTTCTAAGCCAATAGTGCACAAGATATTTCTATGGAATGTCCGTCTAACCAAACAGAGGACAAGATTCTATGGAATGGCTTTCAAAGCCAAAATGAAAAATGTAGATCCTTGGGCAAAAAAGCTCGATCTCGTTTGGCTGCAAGTTTGGGTATAACTTCTTGTTACTTCGGGCCCATGGCAGTTTCGCATAAAAACTTATGCTCACTTGGTTGAAAACCACAATTTATTAAAGGGGATTCGAGCTCTAGGGGTACAACCCATATGGCCCAGCCTTCAGCATATATGAAGTATGTGGTGTTGTTAATGTCACGAATACGGTTCACTCACCAAGCTCGTATCTGCCAGTACTAGGGGTCATGATAGGTGTCTTAACACCAAACTCTTCCTTGCGGGAGTTTTCAGTTTTCAATAGTTTCACACTCTCCTCAGGTCCTCCTTTCAGCACACGCGGTAACTTCAAGCTCTGCAGCTGTCTGTCCTCCGTGAATATGAACTGGGATTCACATGTCGGTGGGACCACGAACTGAAGTGTCTGTTCATTCTTTAGTTTGTACGGGTAGCACAGTGCAGCACTCGGTCCCATGCCATCACGGTAGTGTTTGCAGCTGTCACAGTGATGGTAAGTATCACAGGCAGCCCACGAACCAAGAATTACAGAGGCAAGGGGTCGTTTGGATGACCGTTTCTCTGTAGCTTTCCTGACTGGTACTTCCTTGTCAGTATCTGCTTTGACTTCAGACTTTTTGATGGGCAGCCTCACTCTACTGGCATTACAGTACCTGGAAAGAGATACACAGCACACAGTCTAAAAATTCCGCCCTGCTTACACAATAAAGTGATCCTTAGAGAGATACTTCAACATATTCTTGAACTCGCTGTCAGAAAAATTTACAATGAACAGAGGAACCTTAGATACAGTAGCGTTTGCCTTCTTCAGCGACCTAATTCTACTATTATTACTACTACAACTACTACTATTTCAATTACTACTACTACTACTAATAATAATAATTTATTGAATTTGTATTCCACACTGATTTTGAAAAATTCGCAATCGCGCATTTTAAATATCGATAAAATGTTTGTCATTTGTCATTGCATTCAGTTTTCAAATAACTGAAAACAGTTTCACGTACATTTTTGGAGACTTACGCTGAAAATTTATATTAGGAATGCTCCAAATGCAGTCAAAAATCTATAAATAGAGAACACTTTACTTGTTCAGGTAGATATTCAAAACAACCAGTATCCATAGATGAAGCACGAAATATTTAATTAGTAATCACAATCTCTTACCTATTCTCAGTCAAATCCACACTGAAGGACACTTTAGCTAGCTCTTCAAACTTTGGCCACAAACTATATGAACCTGCCTGGTCAGAGGTCTTGGCTGATGCACAATCATTTGGTATCCATGTGCTCTCGTCATAAATATCCACGTTTTGCAGTTTCAGTAACATGCGCAGAAGAAGCCGTGTGAAATGAAGATAGGCACCAGTCTTGCCAACCTTAAAAATGAAAGGTCAAAAATATGTTAAACATCTTATTTTGTAACCAAACCTGACAGACAATAGCTACAAATTGAGTGAAAAACATGAATACTACAAAATCTAGCAATTACCATCCATGGTAAGGTACCATTACCATCCATGACCAACTACCATTACCTTCCATGACCAACTACCACTACCATCCATGACCAACTACCATTACCATCCATGACCAACTACCATTACCATCCATGACCAACTACCATTACCTTCCACGACAAACTACCATTACCATCCATGACCAACTACCATTACCATCCATAAGGTACCATTAGCATTTATTACAAACTACCATTACTATCCATGACAAACTACCATTATCATCCATAAGGTACCATTACCATTTATTACAAACTACCATTACCATCCATAAGGTACCATTACCATCAACGATCAACTACCATTACAGTCAATGACCAACTACCATTACCATCCATGACCAACTACCATTACCTTCCACGACAAACTACCATTACCATTTATTACAAACTACCATTACCATCCATAAGGTACCATTACCATTTATTACAAACTACCATTACCATCCATAAGGTACCATTACCATTTATTACAAACTACCATTACTATCCATGACAAACTACCATTATCATCCATAACGTACCATTACCATGAATGACCAACTACCATTATAATCAATGACCAACTACCATTACCATCCATGACCAACTACCATTACCATCCGTAAAGTACCATTACCATAAATGACCAACTACCATTACCGTCCATGATCAACTACCATTACCATCCATGCTAAACTACCATTACTATCTATGACACACTTCCATTACCATACATAAGGTACCATTACCATCCATGATAAACTACCACTACTATCTATGACACACTACCATGAACATTCATGGCAAACTATCATCAGCCATGACCAACCTCAACCAAAGCGGGACTGCGTTACTTCAATAACAGCTTGGTAAAGGAGAACAATTGCAAACAAAGACCCGCACGTTAGGGAAAACAGATAAACGTACGCAAACGAACAGTGAGCAATTAAGGTCATTCGATTACAGAAACACAAACTATAACACAAGTTCAAAGAACTCAGAGTGTTTCCAAAGTTTTGCTAAGTTCAGAATACTGCTTTTGTTGATTATGAAACTATTATAGTAAAACAAAAAGCTTTGCTGCAGACCTGCGGAGGCCCACTGAATAGCATGGCTCGCGAATGGTACTTCCTGCAGCGCTCTCTTGTATCGGTCTTCTCACTGCCTGGTGTCATGGTGACTGTCATTTCTGTGTCAGAATCAGAGCTCGTTCCTGGTTTTTGAGACAACGTTGCTAAGTGGTAAATGAAAAAAGGTCTTTGTTAGTATTGAAAGAATAAATATCTGTGGCACACAAAAAAGAACATACGACAGGAAGTACCAACAAACTTTGCCTGGTACAATTTTACATCAAGAGAAAAAGACCTTTAACAAACAAACACATGCACATATTTCTTATAGCATACATAATTGGTAACACTGCTTTCGGTATGCTTTTTATGTTTGTTTAAACCTTAGTACGACATATACAAATCGAAACAAAAGACCTGATTTAAAGGGGAGTAGGGGAGAATTTTCAGTGAAGAGATGTACTTCTGTTCACCAATAGCTAGATTTACCCTCCTCTTCACTGTTATATTCACACAGCTTGGCCATAACAACATTAACTGTTCTAACAGAGGGGGTATTATGTTTTCGAAGTTGCAGTTTTGCATCAAAAAGTACATTTTCACCTTGTCTTGTTGACTGCCAGCTCTTGTTTGTAGTTTGTTTCTTATCTTCAAAGTCTGTCTGGCTCCTGGTGGAGACTGCAGCTTTACCTTCCAAGTTGGGTTTGTTACTTTGCTCTTGTTCAGCATTTGCCGCACCTGGAAAACAAACCAGACAAAATTAGAAGAACAACAAAAACACAGATACATGTATTAGTTTTAGAACAACATTGGTAACAGTTGCACGAAGTAAAATGGAACACACGAAATGAACAGTCGACAGAGGCAAAGTTTAATTCCAGTTTCTGGAAACTGCCAATTTCCCCCTCCCTAACCTTAAATATGATCTATCACAAAGGACAAATGGTACTGTATTACTGTAACGAATATACAAAAACAGAATCAATAACAAAAAAGCAGCCAGTGAATACGTATAGGTAATCATACGACTTTGAGTGCAATTGGGGATTTATTTGCACAAGCGAGTTCAGAAATTTGCATTTTGTTTTCTCTTTTTTGAAGTGTGTTAATCCTTTCCCTACTAAACCCCGATTTCAAATAAACCAAGAATGTCCCAACCTTTGAACCAGTTGAAGAAACTCTACATAAAGTGACCATTCATTTCGTTTGTCTCAAAGAGTAGATTCTCAAAATGTTCACTGTTTCATGAAATTAAAAATTTACAATTTTCATGAAGCTTCATGATAAATTTACTAAATTGAAAAGTCAGGTGGGAAAGGGTTAACCAAATACTGCAGTGCTCTCAGCAGATCAGATTCAAGAAATATTTTCATGTTTATTATTAGTTAGGTGAAAAATAAAAAAAACTAATATCAACTGTATTCAACAGTTCCGAATCAGAACACTGTACATATCAGGGTATTCCTGGAGATTTATTGGCAACTTCCCAACCCATGAATGTTTTTTCAGGTAACCTCTACTTTCATACTGCTACTACTTCCATCTTTTGTTCTTACTATATTCATAAACAGGGTATAGTATTAACCCCCCCCCCCCGTGGAAATAAGTGGTATGTAATGTTTATATTCACAAACCCGTGGATTGTTTAGTTGCCTCTGACATGGTTTCCACAGCAGGCATGCCATCTTCTTCAATGACATCTGTTATGAGATCAAACAAAACACTTGAAGTGTTAGCATCTTGTAACTAGACTTGCTTTGGTGTAACTAAATTATTAGTTATAAAGCTTACCAAATATTATACATTTTGTGCAATATATTGGCAAAATACATATTTTAAACTACTGGCATCTATTAATTTAAAAAGGAAAAGTTCACTGTTTTGTAACACTAAAAATACTCATGACATAATGAAGACAACATATATTCTCTTGCAAATTTATGTTTTCTAAAACTATGGTACTTGCAGTCATAATATTTAATTATTGATTTTTGTTCTCTACAAATTAGGTTTTATTTTTTTCAGTTGACTTACTTCAATTAAGTCAAAAGCCCCTCAATCAATAATTCCTACGCTTTTGAAGCCTGATATAACCAGACTGCAAGTACCAGAAATGGAAAAAACATATTAAAGTTAAAAAACGGAGACACTATTAATGTTTTTTTAAAACAGAAAACGAGCATTGAATGCGCATTGATGCCTGTCTGGTGTCAACCCAATGCAAATTCTCATGAATTCTCCTCTAATATTATTGTTTTCTAAACCTTGACCAAATATGGCAATTAAGCATTGAACGAGAATTTGATGCCTGTCTGGTATCGATCCATGCAATTTCTCATACATTCTTTTCTAGTATTATATTGTTTTCAAAAACCTCAACAGTTTTAAATATGAAACCCCAAAATGTTTGGTACATACCGACTTTGACTTGTTCTTTTCATTTCTGGTATTTATAGAGAGTAGTATACCCCCCCCCCCCATTGTTCATTATCTACCAACTTTAACTTATTCTTTTTATTTCTGGTATTTTTAGAGAGTAGTACACCCCCATTGTTCATTATCTACTAACTCTGACCTGCTCTTTTCATTTCTGGTATTTACAGAAAGTAGTATACCCCCCATTATCTACCAACTTTGGGTTTTTCTTTTCATTTCTGGTATTTATAGATGACCAACATCAGGTTTTCAATTGATTTAAAAAGTGTGACAAAGACCTATTCACATACCAAGACCTGAGAACTAAGAACATTTGGCTACCATGAAACAGATGTTGGCTAGAGATTTCAAATATACCAAGAAGGTCTGTAACGACGTAAAAGTGAGCTGATTTTCTTACACTATCTAATCAGGGACATCTCTATGGTTAGCCTAAAGCTTTGCAAAACTACAGAAAGTCACATGTTACTTGTTTTACTTGATTAACTGAGAATATTTATTTTATGACTGACCAAATGTGACAACTACGCACTTTGTTACTATGGACAGTACAATGCTAAGAACAAAGGTCTGATTAGCAAAACAGCAGTTTTGTAATATTTATAGGCTGCAGACATATTTAAGTGCTATGAGAATACGTAAATAAAAACAGTTACATTACATAATCAGTATCACTACATGCAGTTACAACATCCACAAAAGCTTGCTTAGAATGCTCTGTGTATGAAATATTAGGCAAGCTCACAAAAGTGGTTAATCTATTAGTACAATTAATACTACAAAATCCACATATATTGAATGGCATCAAATTTAAATAGGGCAATTACAACACTCACAATCTAGTACTAATAACACAATACTTTCTTCCGATTGGTTGCTTGAATATATCAGGGAACTCTCACTCATGTTACATGAGTGTATTGATTAGCTCTAACTTGACACAATGAATGTAATGTAGTTGTTATGGTATGTGCATTTGGGTATGTTTAAATGTAAAATGTGCAAAAATGGATATTAAACATTATTATTACATGTAATAGTCACATGTTGCAAACAGTAAGAGGTGGTTAGAGAAACTGATAAGGGTTACTTCAAACTTTACAACATCCACATGATCAAGCTATTTAATTGGTACAATTTATTGCTTATAATTATGCAAAGTTTCACAAGAGATACTTGCTCTGGATTTATTGGTTGCTGGCATGCGCATTTACTGATTGCATTAATATTGCTCAGCATTGCATTGATTCTCTCTACCTAATCATAAGCTTATTGTTTTGCACGATCAGAACACATTGATGTATTCAGAAAAAAAAATACCTATCTCATTTACTGGATCTACGTACTTTGTTAACAACGTTTCAACCGTAACCTACGGCCTTCTTCAGGTTGGTGATTGTCATATGACCCGACTGGGTCATGTGACAGACGCTATGGTTGTTAACTAACAACGTTTCAACCGTAACCTACGACCTTCTTCAGGTTGGTGATTGTCACATTTCACCTCTCCACGACTTGCGATCAGGCCCGTCTGTTACGTGACCCAGTCGGGTCATGTGACAATCAGTAACCTTAAGAAGGCCATACATTACGGGTTGAAACGTTGTTAACAAATTAGTAGATCCAGCAAATGCATATTATCAACTTGATGAGTGAAAATCTACATCATCACATTTATGTATTGTTAAACTCTACATTTTGTTATATCCAATCATATCAATTTTAATGTATGTAGCACCAAACTTCAGATGGATGTCATCTGAGAAGAGTCAGTCTTCAATCTGCCCATCTAGTTGTCATGCCTATCGCTGGACCCTTCGTCCCCATTGCCATTTTTTCATACATCTACTATTAATTTAGGTTTTAGAATAATGAATTATCCTTCTTCCCCAAATAAGGTTCATATCATTTTCGCTTTCAAGTCATTGCTTTGCACTACAATACATAAATCAAGCATTGTCGATATTAATTTTCCGTTTTGCATATGAGCTAGCCTCCTTCACATACACTCTATAGTTTCATTGAAAACCTTTCTTTTGCCTCGTTTCTTTACAATTTCAATACTCTTTCAGTTGCACGCACATGTGCAGAACTACCAACTATTAAGAGAATACATTTTAAACCCCGGAAGAGCAACATTTTCTTTATATAATTATCCAATCACGTAATTTCAAGTGCACAGGTGACCTACACTAATGGATTTTTCCACACAGTGTCAGTCCTTAGTATGACTTGAAATCAGGCCATTAGAAAGCATTCTCATTGTCTTCATAACACGTCTTTCATGTAAAGGTAAAAAAGGCATGGTGCTTTCTCTGAGTATCATAAGATTATAAAAACCTGCAGTATAAGTACTAGAGCTGCATAAACATGCACTGGCACGTGTAGATGAATTACCAGGAATATCCGGGCTAATAACAATCCCACTGGCACTGCGCGTTTCTATGACTGTCCCAGAATTTTGATCTGAACTGGCTGCCACATTCTTGGGTTTTGCTTCAGTCCACTGACGGTAATAAAGAGACTGCTGCCCAGGATTCGTTGTCACCAAGTGTGGACGGCCATGTCCCACCCAGCGAGTCTGTGGGGTAGTGGCAAGAAGCAAGTGCTTGGGGTAACCATAAAAATCTGTCTGGAAAGCTTTGAAGGCTGAGCGCGAGATTAAGATAACTGGGAGTGGGTAGCTGGAAGAGTAGTGACTTGTCTTGGTGATTGTACTTCCCACTGAGGCCTCACTTCCGCTATCATCCTTGCCTTGCTCGCCATCACTTGACTTTTCTCCAGGCTCCTCTCTTGGTATGGACCCTTGAGTGTTATCACTGCCTGCACCCCGCATCCCAGCATTCGTAGCACCACCTGCGCCGGAACCAGTGCCAATGTAACAAGCTATTGCACTGAACTCTAGTTCCAGCGAGGATCGGTAGAGAAAGCCGCGGTCTATCAAGCGCAAGTCAATATACTTCAAGGACCTGGCGAAAACATAATCTATTAAGCGAAACCATGACCTTCACTTCTATCTTAAACCCTTTGTGGGCGAATTTCTAGATCAACATGTTCAATAACTGAAAATAACACTTCTCTGTTCCATGTTCAAAATGCATTTGGTGTGAAATCATATCAATTATTTTGCCTGGGTTGATCAGACTTGAAAATTAGCAGAATGTCTTTGTTCAGATTCTCTAGGTCTTTCATTATAACAGGCAAAAAATACACTTCTCTATTCCATGTTCAAAATATATTTGTGTGAAATCATATCAATTACTTTGCCTGGGTTGATCAGACTTGAAAATTAGCAAAAAGTCTTTGTACAGATTCTCTAGGTCTTTCTTGGTAACTGGCAAAAAATACAGAAATATGCATCCCAAGGTCTTTCTAGGTCACATAGAAATCAGTACTAACGTCACATAATCGATGCCTATAACCTTGTTTGCATTTTTGTGCATTTACAACGTAAGATTTCTCATTCAGGTAAAACATTGAATTGTGTCTTGAGTATATTTGGAGAATCTATTTAAATTCAACATTTTTTAGCCAAGACTAAATGAAACTGCTAGCTCAATGAAATGGAAAACAACTCCTTTCAGAAACTGTGATTCACATTGACACAGAGTACTACAATGATCATTGATTTAAATTAAGTGTGAAGATGGATGGTTATATACAGTACAACGTATTTAGATGTACACTGGCACAAGACAAACATATATTTCATTAACAAGAATACTGCCTCACCTTGGAAACGTTTCACCTGTACGCTCTCTGCCACTCAGCAGTACAATGCATGGTAAGTCCAACAAATCCTGATAGCACTCTGGTACCCAGTCATCAGTGGATGATCCTGATGGAAATCCTGAAAGGAGAAAGAGGCATGGCTCATATTTTGGTTGTAGAATAAGTCAGATTACCAGTGATGGAAAAATGGTGATGATGACAATGATTCTCATCTTTAATGTACTAGATGGACAATCTTCAAAGTTCATAATGATAATGATGATGATGAAAACGAGAATTATCATTATTTTATTTTATTATAAAACAGACACAGATCCTTTCAGTTACAAGCAACATAATAATTAAACCTTCCAAACAAATTAATGTTTGAACATTAAAATATCTGAACATCTTAAAACGAAATTGAGCATAATGACCTTTTCATAGACTTAAAGAAATATGGTATGAACTACAGAGGTAATGATGTCTTTACTTAACAGTCCTGAACATTAGTTTTTGCTGTCAAAGTATGAACAATTTGGACCACCTGGAATAATATTCCTTCTGGGTAGGGGTAGCCATTTTAACTGAGTTGAAAAGTGTGGACATCAAAATAGCAATCATGCCTTGAATAATATTTTCTTTATTCATCAGCCAATTACTTATATTTCCTAACACTCGAATATTTATTGCAATGATAAGAGCTGAACCTGTGAGCTAACAGATATGAAGGAAGCAAATGGTTATTCAAGACTATAATTTCAATATTTTTACCTTTCTGTCAGTAATAAATTTTTATTATGGTTTTGTAGGCATTGATTTTTTCATATTTTGTTACAACTTGTAGAAAGTCAACAGTTATAAGTGTCCAAACACTACATACATCTTGGAACACGATGCTTATGAAAGAGGATTCAAAGAGAGAGAATGAGTTTTTTGCTTAGCAATTGAAGCAAGTAGATGTTGTTGTGGCAATGTGATAAAAGAAATGGCACACATGATATTGTTTGACTTGCGATCAAAGTTGCTTTCAAGAGCACTCAAGAAGTTAGAGCATTTACTTCTTTCATGTTTAGCAACTAACCTGCCCACATGTAATTCATACTGAAATGGTTGCCATGTGTGTGAGTAACTATTTAGCCCGTGGTATAGGTGGATCAAACAAAATTTATTGTTATATGGCTAAATAGTATGTTTTCGTCTTGAATGCATGCTCTCATTGGCTAAGTCGACTTCTTCTCAGGAAACATCAATATTGTTGCAAAACAAAACAGATGTTTCCCTCTTGAGCAGTAATTATCATAAAGTGTTTAATGTTAAACGACACAGATCTAGACTTACCCCTATGCATTCTCCACATCCTCAGTCTCATCAAGAAATATTCCTCTACTTCAAACTCTCCTGTCCCACTATCATACACAATGGCAAATCGATACTGGAAGCCCAATCTTAAGAGAACAAATATGCGACAAATAATTAATCACTATTCAGTACAACGAAATTCAATTTTTAACTATTAAATCACGTTCAAGTGATTTTTATGGCCTTCCACAAAACTTGCATGTTTGCTTGATATTATAATAGTAATTTACTATTACAGTTCTTTTGACTATATGTGTACCTTAACGTCAAGTCTAATACACCTAATCTAAATTTTGATTGATTTGATGCTGATATGGCTGGCCATTGCATGCGCCATATAGAATAATTGATATCTATTTTTCCAGAACAAATAGATGTATTCTTTAGTTGCCAGGCGTGACTGTATGCAGCTGTTGTACATTAAAAATTTCAGATAGTACACATTATTAATCTTAACCAATCAAACTTTGAATTTAAAGAGATGTAATAACAAGGCCAATATTATATAAGTGCCTGCATGTCTCTAGTATTCTTCAAGCATTGCTAGATCGGAAAAAAGGTCTGATGTCAAGGCTGCTAATATTATAAGTACCTTTAGACCTCTGATATTCTTCAAGGTTTCATAAAGCCAAAGTTGCTAGTTTTTAAGAAGAATATCTGATGACAAATATTCTAAACATGTACCTGTCTCTGGTATTCTTCAACGTTTCATAAGCCAAAGTTGCTAGTTCGGAAGATGGGATTCTGATGACAAGCATTGCGCCACTACCATCAGCATTCCTGACAGGGGATTCCATGATTTCTCGCATGATCTGGAGTGTCTTGAGAGAGCAGTGGGGTTCTGCAGGTTTAATGCCTGCTGTCCACATGATTGCTGCAGCATAGTGACGAATCAGAAGGTAGCAACGCAGCACGCTTACATCAACATCCTCAGCAGTCCTAGAGTAAAAGCATCCAAGTTTGTAGAAACTTATTTTTTTGTACACCATTTGTTATTCACGACCCTCGGGGATTGGAGATGATAACTGTGTTGCACAACAGTCTCTTGAGCCCATTAAGTGAGCTGTTTCACACAAAAGGCTTAATTACAGAAGACTATTCCACTGCACATGAACATGCACCAAGTGGATCACCTGGCCATCGTCGCATATAAATTTACAACGTAAACACACCGATTTTGGTTCTCTGGAGTACGTGCAAAATCGATATAAATATTTCCTGTTATTAGTTCGGTTTTATAACCAGGGCCTGCAGTTTGAACAATTCCCACTCCTTTACACAAAAAGCCCTTAAATGGAATACTAGGTAAACAAAAGAAATGAGAACAACAGAACGTTGGTTTTCACTGAGCAGGTGTTGCATCTCAAAGTCCCCAATGATGATCTCCAATAAACTAACCTTTACTGACAGAATCAAGATAATGAATATATGATTCCCTTCTAGCACAAGAGATACACAGTAAGCAATTTTCCATTACAAACAACAGTTTATAATACATGTATAAATAAGTTGAGTGACTCTCATGAGTCTAATTATATCACCAATTTCCAGCTTCCAATTTTAATTGGAAACTCTTTTTTCCCACTATCTTCACATGCTGTTCATTCAAAGAGGAAAAGACATTGTTCCAATTTACTCTCGGGTATAGCTAAAACCTATAACAACATAAACCAAGAGTTGAGAAAACAATTTTCCATGCTATAAGGTGCATTATCACAGATAATGCTCAAAACGTCAGCTATTTCCCACATTATGGAGCAGAAAATTGATTTGTCAACTCTTCGTTGATTATATTATATTGTTCTAATTTAGTTGTTTCTTTTGCAACAATAAATCATTTAGGCAAGAGAAAGAGCATAAACATAATTACATGCATTTATATCACATGTGATACCATAGAAGAGCCATACTTTTGTGCTAGGAAAGAACCACAGGGCTTAACTACATGTTTCATATGGTACCAAAAATTGATTTTACTGTACCTGCTAGTACGAAGTGCCATTCTCTCAAAAGCATCATCTTGTCTGATGAGTGGAAATTGATGAGTCCACTTGATGGAATCGCAGTACTCTTTCATCCCAAAGTACATGCTGTCTGGCTCCTCGACAAAACTATCATCCTCATCTGCTTCTGTTACAAACTCTGTATGCATGCCATAATAGAACATGCGATTGTGAAATTATATGTTGGGTAATTGTAATTATCAGATTGTCCAACCAAGAAAAATGGAAAATTTTAGCATTTGTTTGGGGGAGGGGAAGTTAAAGGAATTGGTCCTAAAATAACTTTTGAAATTTGGAGGATCTAAAACGTCAATCACATACAGTTATCTGGATGAGTTATTGTTCTTCCAAAATGCTCAGTGAAACAATAGAAACTTTACAATTATTTGCCAAAACAGCAAAATATCCGCTCAGCCTGTTTATAAGGAAGCTATGAAGATCTTTTGGGATAATTTAGCAGAATGCCATATGGCATATTTGGGTGTGGAAGGGTTATAAAGAACTATTAAGGTTACAGAGCATGATGGATGCAACATTTTTTCAGTTTTTTTAATTTTGTACCTTTAGAAACTAGACTATCTGTACTTTGCATATGTGAAAGTTTCATTTCGATATCTTTCATACATTCTGAGATATCGCGAAAACCATTTTTGCCTTGA
>JANSTR010029342.1:0-13536 GCA_025434805.1 Antipathozoanthus remengesaui | reverse complement strand
CTCCCAACCTGCTTATAAGGAAGCTGTGGAGACAGTTTAGGAGAATTTATCAACACACCAATTGTCGTGTTTGGGGCTTAAAGGGTTAATGACTTTTCTGGACTACTATTTTGTCACTAGAAAGATTATGAGATACTGCAGTATGTATACACTGTTTGTTTGAAAATTGTTCTGTTGCATTCTTGATTTTAATGTTTCAAGTTTAACTTACAGTAGCATATTTTTATCATGTTATAAATAAGATAAGGATATGTGAGTTGACTTGTAGCAAGTTTAGCATCATCACTAATTTTTGTGTTATCAAAACCCTGGAATAACAAAGCTTTTCGTATTTTCTTGGTAACTTCATCATAATTATTGGGGTTTCACTTATAATAACCCCCCATTAATTATAACGATATTGTCTAGATCTGGTCCCTTGGCACTTCGTTATATTGGGGTTCCACTATAGTTACTTTATTTTGAATTAGTTATTTAAGTTTTTTAACTTGGTAATTTCTACTGTTTATGCTAATGCTAAGGGAAAGTCATTTTAAATTTGAGGGTTTCATGCCGCGGATTCACTGATAGCCTAGTGGACAGCATTGGAAGCTTTCGTCTGCAAGATCTGTGGTTCAACTGCAGATAGTGGTATTTGTATTTGTTTGAAATAAATAAACAAAATAGAATAAGTTGAGAATGAATAGGGTTAGAGTAGCAGGGGAGAATGATAGGGAATGGGTGGGTAAGCCGTCAGGGGCTGGCAAAATAGGAACACAGAAGGAGGAGGTCTCAAAGATTGAAGTGCTCAGAGATTTTTTAAACTTAGTTAACAGTCTAAACAAAATTAACTAATTAGAAACACAATTAACTAGTTACAAAAAAATGAACCAGTTAAAATTACAAGTTAACTGTTCAAAATCAAAACTTAACTACTGAAAATAATGTTAAGCTGTACATACTACAAAAAACTGCATCAACTAATAAATCTAAATAAAACAGTAATGTACTGTTATATTAGTCACTAATGCCATTATGTTATTGATAAGAACTCACTTTCCCATCCAAACAGCATACGACTCTGGCAACTTTGGAACAAAAAGAATAGCACGAGCTGTGTCCACATCAACTGCACCAAAGCAGTCTGCCTCGAGAACACCAAAGGTCCAATGAAAATAGGATTCCTGTAAGTTTCATCAAATGCCCTTTTCATAACTTTGTGACAAGGTGTTTTAAAATATATACATATAAACAACAAACCAGTTAGTTTGTTGAGTCACAGAACTTTTATCTGTATAAAAATTACAACACAATAATTATAATGGTTTAAATGGTTAAGCTGCAGAGCTGTACAAATATCCCAATTAATTCCTTCTGAGTGATAGCCCTAGGTAGAAAGGAAATGGGCCCACAGAGAAAGAGAAAAATCTCTGACCCCGGCAGGATTCGACCCCACAACCTCCAGTACAGATCACCGTTGCTCTACCAACTGAGCTACAAGGCCAGATGGGAACTGGTCGTGGGAAATTAAGATGGTATAAAGCAGCAATGAACACGTAAGTGAGGGGTTACCAGTAAGGTTACTGGTTACCCCCTCACTTACAATAATTATAAAATGGATAATATCTTTGATGGTCTGTCTGTTCAACATCTGTATGGTTCACAATCTGTTACCAGTCTGATGAACATCAGTATCTTTATACATACTCGTCTGATATATATTGTATCTTACCTGTCTAAACACCTCATCAGTGTCTGTACAGTATCTCTGCCGTTGTTCACCTCCCTGGAGCAACACCATGGCTCCTTTTGGTACGTCTGGGTTCTTCTTTAAACGCTCACAAAGTCGATTGCGGTTGGTTGCATGTAGACTGACAGGGACTTTTAAAGTGTGAGGGCCCAGTTGAAAACAAGACCTTCAGAACAATGTAATTGGATAAATATATCTTAGATGCATAATTATATAGTTATGTTGTTGTAATGCCGGGTACATTAAGAACATCTGTACCTAAATGTTAATTGCCCACAGTACTGTTGTCTGAGTACCTCGTGGAGATACTGACCACCCACCATCGCGAACTGTATGAGTGCAACAAAATGCCGTATTTCTTGAATGATATAGTTAGGCTGTAAAACCTAAAGGGCAGAGGGGTGGTAAAATGGCAGGCTCTGAAAAGTAATAACCAACTACAAAGTGGGCCCGCCTCAAAAATAAAAAAGATTAAGTCTTTCTATTTGACTGGACATTTCTGATGGTGATAAATGCCAACAGTCATACACGTTCATTTGTCTGGGCTGCCAATTGTTGCAAATTTTCCAAATATGTTTATGTGTTATGTCAGTCTGAGGCAATATTTACGGTGGCCCACAGGGGACAGCTGCAAACACATAAAAGATGCTGCAAACAAATAAAACTTGTTGAAAACAAGTAAAATTTGGTGCACATATATAAATGTTGCAGCAAATATATAAAAGTTGCGCAACAAACAAATAAAAGTTGCTCCAAACAAACTAAAGTTACAGCAATTAAAAACAAAAATTGCAGCAAATAAAGAAAAGTTGTAGCAAATAAAAATACAACATGCAGCAAATTTATAAAAGTTGCTGCAAACAAAAAGTAAAAACTTCTGTGTGCGCATCTATCGGGAGGGACTGGCACTAGCACTAGTAACTTCCATGATGGCGACTGTAGGTGGTGGATGAAATGTTTTGTAACAAATGCAGCACAGAAGTGCTCTCTAGTGCCGCAAAGTTCTGCTACGCTTGTGGCCGAGAATTAGAACTTCCATCTGGTGGCAATACACCGAAACCGGCTTTGAATCCAGCTTTGGCTTACGAGGAGTTTCGAAAGCGAGAAGAAAGATGCTCGCGGTTTAAGCCGAAAGCTGGCAGTAAGGCCGCAAAGCAGTCAAAGATCGAGGACTTGGAGATTGGCATCCAGATCGATTTTTTTAACAAACAGGCAACCAAAGAATGAGGAACATGAACATGGTGTCTTAGGTGCAAAGCATGCCAGATATTTCTGTACCCTGCAAGTCTTCCTGCACCTTCAACTTCTCTTCTGATAAGTCTGTCTTTTCAGTGTTCTCAGGGGCATATGGTGGCCTTCCTTCTCAAGCAAATCAACAATAACATCGTACTGGTAACCGCAATGAAACAATTGCTTTATTAAGTCATTTGCTGATTTCTGAAGTTCTAATTCTTGGCCACAAGCGTAGCAGAACTTGGCGGCACTAGATAGCACTTCTGTGCTGCAATTGCTACAAAACATTTCATCCACCACCTACAGCCGCTAGCATGGAAGTTACTAGTGCTAGTGCCAGTCCCTCCCGATAGATACGCACACAGAAGTTTTTACTTTTTGTTTGCAGCAACTTTTATGTGTTTGCAGCTGTCCCCTGTGGGCCACCATAAATATTAAACCCATCTATTTTGCAACTACAGTTAAAGTGGTGCTGTTCAGTTGTTATAGCATAAAATACTCCGGGAATACTTCAAACAACATTGTATTGACATCAGATGGTGACAGAACACAGTTATTTCTCATTTTTATGGTCTTTTAATTTCAGACCAGGTCTTGAAATTTTTTTAGGAACCTCTTGATGAGTGTTGAAAAATTGCTTGAATTTCAAGATGGACTTTGAAAAAAATAGACAAGTTTAATTCAGGTTACACAATCCGGTCCTCTTGATAAATAATGAATCCTCCCTTACATCATATCAATTTTCTGCAAAAAGTAAAAACAGACGGGAAAAATGCTTTTTTACCAATGATTGACAAAATTGGAAGCATTTTTAGCAATTTCAGACACTCTAAATTTCATAATTTTCAGGGGGGAGCATGCCCGTCGACCCCCCCTGGAATGCTCGCGCCTACCGCAGAAATAGCAGCCCCAATCCCAAAAATGCTGCGCGGGTCTCTGTCTTCAAGTCCTATCTCTATATATCTATGCTCCAACTCGACTACCTTTTTGTATTCTTGCTTGGGTTTCAGTTTGGCTGTATCCAAAAATGTCAACGAATTGGCAAACAACAATATCTACAACTTTAGTCATTTTTCATTCTTAATATATAAATCTACCTTAAGAAATAGATTTATTCTAATATTCCTTCAAACCCAGCGACAATATGTTGTGGCTTGTGTAGTCCTGGACGCGCTTGTACGCAATCGAACGGGAATAGTAGGTTTCACGGTAGCCGACGCCATCTTGTAAGTAGGGCTAGAATGCTCGGAGAGACTGGGGCGAGTTTGATGGAAGACGAAAAATATCAGTTCGAGGACTTTCTTCATATGACTTTAAGCTCTCTTCAGGATTATTTAGGGCTTAGAGGTCTTTCAAAATCAGGTTGTAAAGCTGAACTCGTCGCTCGAGCTTTTGGCGCGTACGAGTTGAAAGCACCGATCAAGTACACACAAGAAAAAATATCAGAAGAACTCAAGAAAGAATACCAGCGTCGACTTCGAGTATGCAATGCTCCGGATCCAAACACAATTCCAGCGGATAAATGGGAGGAAAATGTTTTGACGTGGCCCGCTATGGACGAAGGAAAGGTTTTTTCATTCATCCTTCAAAACAAAACAGTCGAGACTGAATACATTGGGAGGTACAAAGACGAGAAAGCATACAGCTTCTATGAAAGTGGGTTTGTCGGATGTCTGTATTCTTACTGCTTACCTGACCAGCGCAACAAGGTTTTTATTAAAGGTGACGTGACTCCCTCAACTAAAGTACGCGATCGTCCTCACAACACCTGGATTTTGTTTGATAATAACTCCATTTTGACCACTTGGTGTACATGTGTAGCTGGGACAAGCCTGTGCTGCAATCACATTCTTGCTGTTTTATATAAGATAAATTTTGCGCACAAAAGAGGATATTCAAATCCTGCATGTACTTCTCTGCCTGAAGGCTGGAACAAAGGAACACACAAGCAAGTAGAGCCCAGAAAGATATGTGACCTATTTATCAGGAATGACAGTAGACAACGGGTAGATAAGAAGACTAGAACGCCTATTAATTCTAGAAGCAAAAGAGTGTTTGATCCGAGGCACCCTGAACACAGGCAGGTAAACAATGAACAAGTATCTTATCTGTATCAGAACATCAAGGCTAGTAATCCAAATGCTTGTGTTCTGTACTCATTAGATGCATCTGTCACTGCGGAGCTGCCGCCTACTTTGAAAGATGCAGCTATTGATTTCCTCTCTCTGAACAACAATGGTGAGAGGCCCACAGAAGAACTCACGCAAGAGTTTATTGAATACATACAAATAAATGTAGCACAAAAAAACAAAATAGAAGAAGAAACAAGGGGTCAAGGCTGCAGTGATAGTTGGAAGCAGCAACGGCTGGGCCGAATCACAGCATCTATTGCTCATGAGGTAATGACAAAGACAGAGTCAATAATAAACAACAGACGAAAAGGCCACACACCCAAGTACACCCCTCTTGTCCACAAAATAATACATGGAATTGACATTAGTGGTGTGGATGCTATAAAGTGGGGTAAAGAACATGAGACAGATGCTATAAAACAGTTCATGGCTGTAATGACTCCACACCATGACTGTGCACTAGGTTGCCTGAAAGCTTGTGGACTCCTTGTGAAGTTAGATGAACCCTTCTTGGCAGCCTCCCCTGATGGCTTGTTCAGTTGTAGATGTTGCAGTTTGAGTGTCATAGAGGCAAAATGTCCATACAGTATAAGAGAAGAAAAGATTACCGAAAACTACAGCAAAACAGATTTCCTAGAAATGAGGGATGGTTCTGTCAAGTTGAAAAAATCCCACAAGTACTACTCTCAAGTAACAATGCTCATGGCCATATCACAAGCCAGGCAAACATATTTTGTTGTTTGGACAACAAAAGATTTATTCATTGAGAAGATTGAATTTTCAGCTGAGCACTGGAACAAACTGCGTTCAACAGCAACTCTCTTTTTCAGAAGTTATGTGTTGCCGGTTCTTATGGAAAAAAGAGAATTGTGTTGTTGCCCGAAATGCAATAATATTGTACTCGAGGGTGATGAAGTAGATAAGTCAGGTGCGCAATCTGTATGCTGTGAAGAGTGCAATGTTTGGTGGCATTGGGAGTGTGCAGAAATAACTTCAGAGGAGCAAGTTCAAGGTGCTTTTGTATGCCCAAGTTGTTTATTGGACATGGCTTCTGTGTGTCTTGAAGACAACGAACTATCTGATGAAGACTTTTAATGCAGACTGCATATGTATATGATGTGACAAATAGTCTAGAGCTGTACACTGTATTCATACACATGTTTTAAAAGCTTTTATGCCCTGGTTTGTTTTGAATAAAATTAGACATGAAACAATACTGGCTGGAAAATAATCAAATGAAAGCTACATTTTGTGTGCGGTATGCCTATTGTTTGTACATATTGCATAAGTATCAGATGTTTGGGTGTTTTTATCCAAAATGAAATTACAATTACAATGGAAGATAAAAATGATAGAGTAATACACACATATATTACAGATTGATAATTATAAATTATTACAGTATCTTGATATTCTATTTATCTATCTATTTGTATTATAAGTCTGTGTATTACTTCAGTTTGTCTACTATTTATATACCATTGTGATTTTAAAATACCAGTCATTTCAGTATAATAATAAAATTTGCACATGTACTTTTTATCAAAGTATTTTATTTTCAAAGGCACATAATACCATGAGTGCCTAAATAATAGCAAGATTTCAACTAAATACAAGTTTCTATTCTTTACACAATAAGTGGTCCCTGTAAGTTACATAATGCAGCACACACAACAAGTATGTCATCAGCTAGGGGTATGACAGATAATGGCATTTCTTGTTTAAGAACTCTAAAAACTTTTATTCTCCTAATTGCCCTCTCAACATGTATGCGAATATTAGCTATTTGTGAGGTTTGTCGTACATCGTTGGCACACATTTGCATGGAAGCAGCAGAACTCGGGGGGGATTGCAAGATTTGCACCCATGGTCAGTAGCTCCTCTCTTATTTTGAAGCCCCTGTCTGCTAGCACTAAATCATATCGCTCAATTTGGTTCAAAAAACCACTGTCTCTAACAATGTGGATGTCACTTGCCCTCCCACCATAAACAGGTGAAACCCATGACACTGCTCCTCTAGGAGTTATTGCAACCAAGAATTTAATAGTGTGGTGGTGCTTGTATTCAGACCACAATGCCGCTGCCACATCCAGGGCTGTTGGTGTTTCTGTAAATACCTCACTGCAGTCTATAATAACCCTGCACTTAGGATACATTTTCTTGAAACAATAAGGTAAGTTTTTTTTCACTTGAACTTTTGAGGGCCACACAATCAATACCCCGAGCTCTCTAGCCAAAAATTTAATCCACGTTGTAAATATAGATGAAACCTGTGATGACGTAACATCAAACCTGAAGGCTAAGTCTTCAACTAACAGTGCCATCCTCAACCTCATGAGTACTAAAAGAAACTCTTGTTCAAGAGAAAGACTTCTTGGGGGTCCTTTCCGATCACTGAAGTCCACATCAAGTACTCGATTGCTGGGCGGTGTTTGCAATGTCAACACTTCTCCACGCCAATACTGCAGATGCTGCGCCTTCGAAACAATGTAATCAAATAGCATATAAAATGTTTGAGAGTTTGGTAGTCCTGTAAAACATCTCACATTACTTTTTCTTCCGAGATAACTGAATTGCAATCCTATGTTCAAACTTATCTGAGTAGCCTTTTCTTGTGAGAGGTCGGAAGATTGATTGGCTCTCGTTGATGACTCGATTACTGGAGCTCTCTCCACCCTCGCTCTTTTCTTCGGAGAATGATCATTTAAATCTCGCTCACATAGAAATAAAGTCGGAAAACTGTTTTCAGTCGTTGGTTTCCCGTCCACAAAGTGATTGGAACAGATCCTCACTTGTTTTCCCCATTTGAAATTCTCTAGGCCTTTAGACACCTGCGATATCCAGTGTTGTTTTCTTTTTTCGTCTTTCGGGAAAGCATGGAATATTAATTCTTTAACATGACTTCTTTTGCACAATTTAGTCGGATGTCTCTTGTCATTGTCACAACCAGCAACACAGCAACGATCGTGGCCACCCATTTAAGCAATACAAGACAAAACCAGTTGTAACCGAGGCAAAATCAAAACACAGTTCACACCAAACGGGAAACAGTACGCCATCGTGCCCTACTCGCCCCAGTCTCTCCGAGCATTCTAGCCCTACTTACAAGATGGCGTCGGCTACCGTGAAACCTACTATTCAAGCAGCAAGTTTTCTGGCGTAAGATTTGATTTCAAAAGTTAAACCGTTTACAGTATTTGGAATTTATATTGAACCACTGCACTTGGGTGTTGAGTTATCATCGGACGATCAGGCGAGACTCATGTTTATAAGACTTATGCATGATAAGACTTATATAAGACTTATTACAGTATATCATACTCATTTCATAAAACTCAAATTCAAACTCAACGACTGACCGTCTATAGCTTGTCACTGTTCAGTCTCGTGTTCTTGATTGGAAGATCTACAAAGCAAGTAGATAGAAGCAATGCTGTTGAAATTTTGAGTAATAAGAAACAATTACAGGAGCAAATTCCGGCATTGTGAGTGTAAACACGCTGTGTTAAAATGGCTGGCATCCTATAGGGTCTTCAAATAAATAGTAAGTCCAGAAACCTAATATGTATTTATCAATTGAAAACCCCCTAAATTAGTATAAAGAATCACCCACCAAGCTCTTCTATTGACTACAATATAGTTTATTTCAACGTTTTGAGTAGCAATGGCTTTTTTGACGGCACCTACCAAAAATATCGTGGCCAACTGCCGAGAGTATAGGGAATATATAGGGGCACAATTACCAGGTATCGATCTTTCACCATAAGTCTTGTAGGGTAGTTGGAGCCAAATACATTCAGAAGCTCTTTCTAAACAGAGCGAAGACAGCAACTAGATTTGCGATCGGATATAACATAAACAGCGTACATACAAGTATATGGGACAGAGGCCATTTAGTGATTTTTAAGCCAGGAGGAGGGTCTCGAACATGTATATAGTACTTACCCTAAATGCTCTAATACGTCCCTGGAGTGCTTAGCTTATTAAATTTAGGGCCCTTTAGAGGAAGGGAGGAGGACTTATTTGAAAGTCGGGCTTATTAGAGTATTTACGGTATACGTACTTCAGCAGTGAATGGGAAGCCAGTGTAGTCCCAGTGTAAGCCATTCAAAATAGGTGTAATGCGGTCATATTTCAGAGAGAGAAACTCGAAACTGCATTTGCTCGTTGGCACTTAGCAGAAGCTACAACTACCAGATGATCTGAGACTATGAAGTTAGCCAATCAGGTGCGAGAAATCGGGAAAAATTTGTTGTCATTCCCAGTCTCCAAAGCATGCTTTTATGTTCGCGATGTATAGTTCACGAGAACGAACAAATAGGTCTGCCATGTCGGTTGTTGTTTATTTCGGTTTATTTACAGTTGATTCGGCTCAATCTTGCATTCAAAAGTGAATTAAATCTCATCGAGAGTCCATGATACTGATAACAGTGACGTCATGGAGCCAGATCAGCTGGTAGTAATAACTAGAAGTAATCAGAGATTAGTAAAGTGCGTTCGACTTTAGAAAGCGACACCAAAGTTGCGGTATCTAGACTATAGCATAGAAAACACAGACCTCAGACACAGTCCTCAGACCTAGAGAACACAATCTCGAGAACACCTAAATCGTAAGAACGGTACTAATATATATACGAGAAGGGCGAGCACGAGGATGAGCCCGCGTATTCTTTGGTCAGCACGATTGCGCGTGAGAGGTGGTACGCCCGCCACATTATCGACTTTATGCCTGCTATATGAAATGGGCTACCATCCGCTGTGATAGCACGTCAATATTAGGATTGCGTTCCCCTAACGTCAAACGCAATAATTATTTTGTTTTAAAAGGGTAACACTTACTTTACTGTCACGCAGTTAAAATAAAATGATTTAAGGTTTAAATAATTATGTTTACAATTACAAGTTTCGCCAAAAAATATATTACCTTCATTAAAAGTTTATTTTGTTAAGTAGGTTTTTACAACCGATCTTCGGAGCTTTGTAAGATTTATCATGCTGTGTACGATAAAGGCATAAGAAGAGTTTTGAAATATCGAAGTTTAAATTACTGCACTTATATTCCTCATTAGTTGTTGTCCCACGCTTTATTTTAATTATTCGTATTAAAGGTTTTATTGCGCTTCTCATAAGGTATTGTATAAATAGACACCTAAAAAGAACAAAAACTGATTGCTGTCATTGAAGACTCGGAGGCAGTAAACTCTCCACTCAAGTTTTTATTCGTTCTGCAGCAATTATAAGCTTGCCGATAAATAAACCGTTAGATGTGAGAATCTTCAGCTGTGGATTAAATATATAGCCTCAGGGATTCCTCCTTTTGTCTCGGTATGACACTGCCCGCTGAAGCCCTCTACATTATATTGGCTTATTTTACTTAAGGGTAGTCATTTGAGAAGATCCGGGCCAAGAGAAAAGATGAAGTTTTGCGGAGCATCGTTCCTGTGTGCGGCTCTTCTAACAGTGGTGATTGCCAAACCATTTGTGGACCAGACAGACGACCTTATGGTCAAAAATGGATCAGGTACACATCGACTATAAACACCAAGTTATTCTAAGTCCAAATAGACCACTGTCAAAGTCAAAAAACTACAATATATTCCTTGCACTGAGCATGCTTCTGTCGAAAAACGTGATTATCACTTTTAAAATTCTATCACAAAATCTGTCAATATGAAAAAACACAATAATTTGTCTAGATGGAAATTTACGTTTAACTAGTTTGGAAAAAATCTTATTTTTTAGCCATTTTTGTTGAAAAGAAGAAACATCTAACCTCTATCACGTTTTGATAATTCAATTTATGATAAAGTTCATATCGTAGCTACCTGGGACCCTTTCCCTGTTTTTAAAATTTTGATTCCTAAACCAAGTTACGTTTTGCAATAAAAATGAACAATCATAGTTTCTGAAAAGGGATTCTAAACAAAGAATATTATGAAATTCGGCAGACCATATATTTCAATAAAGATTTCCACTGCATAATAATTAATCTCAATTGTAATCGTTAAGACCAGTAATTCGTCAAATAAATTGGTATCCAATGCATAGAACGGTTGACTTCTCTACAGGAAAACTGTAGAATTTAAAATGTTGATTTCTCTATTTTTACCTTGAAATAGTTAGTAGCTCCAATTAACATTGTACACAGTTGTTACGTTTCTGTAAAGCAGTGTTTTCAATCCAGGCCAAATGTCATATTTTTAACAGCAGATTATACAAACTATTTCTCTTGATACACAATACCTGTTTACTTTCTCAAGATATGAAGTCGGTTGTTTAAAAATTTCATAATGGCTGAATTGTTCTTGAAGTATCTCATTAGTAAAATAATTGTTTTCAAAGTAGTATTAAGACACCTTATTAAAACCGATTGATGCCTCGTCAAATTAACTATCTATCGTTCTATTTAGCAACTTTGTTTGGATAAGAATTTTGTTTTTAATAATAATGATAACTGAATGATAAGAAGAAGAAGAAGAAAACAAGAATTAATAAAAAGAACTTAATAATACTAAAAAATGATAGTGCACTTTAATTATCATAGAGATAAAATACAGATTTATTATACCTTATCTTAACTGGTCATAATAATTTATTCACAATATCTATACAAACTCGCGGTTTCGACAGTTGATAATTAAACATGTAACAGTGCTGTCAGATGATTAGATTGCGCTGCGAAAGTTGTCGAAAGCATGTCCAGACAACTCATAAGGAAATACTATGTTATAAAATGTTGATATGTCTTAACTTAGCTTAAGTGCGAGGCGTCTAAATAAATAAAACAAATATAATTATTAATTCATCCTCAAGGCTCTGGTTTATTCCAATACTTTATTGCTGTAAATGTTGCATATTCAAGTTGAATTTTAATCTATCGAACTTTGTGTACTGATTAGAGACCTAGTGCTAGTGCTTTGTTGTTGGGGTTTGGGCAAATACCATATATATCATGGCATCCCAGAGTGAGTATCATGGCATAGCATCCTATATATCATGGCATCCTAGAGTGAGCTACTTAAGATTAAGCAGAATGATATGCAAATCTTGCATCATACATGGTTTGCAGTATAATAGCATGTCTTAAGGGTTTATACCTAAGCTGTAGGTATCGCAAAGATAAACATCATCACGCATGTTCGTAATGTACCACCGAAACATTGATAGAGTAAATCCGACCATGGACCATGGCTACGAACAAGGAGAGCCTCGACTCCATGCAACCTATACTCTTGAGGTTTGAGAGGTTTGTAAGCGTGCAGAGAAGTATGGATACACGGGCAAGCGCATAACTATAAGTGATATGATTAGGATCGAGATAAGCAGCTATGGGAGAATATAATCACGAACAATCATTGCCTGAATAATCTTCTCCCAAATCAAAGAACTCGACGTTTGCGAGAACGTGACCACAACTTAATTTTACCTCGTGTAAATACGGAACGTTTTAAGCTCGCTTTCATCACATTTTTTATAGATTCAATAGTACTGTATTTAAACAGTTATTTCTATTTTAGATTTAGCATTGTATAGTATAATAATAATGGCATAGCAGGGCCGTAGCCATAAGAAAATTCTTACCGAGGCACTGTCTGATTATTCTTTCGCCCAGTGAATTTAAATTGATTTTTAAATATATATGCAGATTTTTACCGAGGCAAGTGCCTCGGTTCGCCTCATTCTAGTTACGGCCCTGTATAGTTTTAATAATTGTAAACCCGCATGTCTGTTGTGAGTATTATTCAATAAAGATCTTATATTATCAAGTTACGTCTGACTTACGGTATTTCAGATATAGTAAAGTCGTTAACGCTGTGAACAGAATTATCGATTAATACTAAGTTAATACTAAATTTTTGATTTAACTACATGATATAAGTGCTTTTCAGCAGAGGATCCCCTTGGAATAGACTTTGAGTTCTGATCTTATATCCGGTCAATCTTTTTTTCCACAGAAGAAACTTCGATGCTTGAACTCGAAGAGATTTGGGAGGAGATCGCCAAAGACCCACAGAAAGAGGCTGGAGATAAAATACCGGCAATAAACGAATGTACGTTTGATCACATTCCCCAGGGATTTGAAAATATAAGAGAATCGCCAGGATAGAACGTCGGCATTTTGGGGTCTTCAACTATCTTTATGTCAAGTTAGAGTTTGGCTTATTAAGGTAGCAGGAAAATCCATATGATTCAACTTAAGTTTTTTCAAAAAAATTCAGCGCTATATAATTTATTTACTACAATACCCAATTTCAAGGTTCACAATAGTTTTATTGTCTTAGTGATGAAATTAACAATTCTACATTTACTGCTTTGGTTAGGAGAGGGACGTAAGGTTTTACGGTGATGCGGTTTAGCGTTACTTTTGGTGCGGTTTTGCGGAAATTGTTATTTTAACATGTAGTATTGCAGAGGCGTAGCCAGGGGAGAATTCCAGGGATT
>JANSTR010029231.1:0-12500 GCA_025434805.1 Antipathozoanthus remengesaui | reverse complement strand
TTGTTCAACT
This sequence comes from Antipathozoanthus remengesaui, assembly GCA_025434805.1. Classification (NCBI taxonomy): domain Eukaryota; kingdom Metazoa; phylum Cnidaria; class Anthozoa; order Zoantharia; family Parazoanthidae; genus Antipathozoanthus; species Antipathozoanthus remengesaui. The sequence goes on along the minus strand of JANSTR010029231.1, from coordinate 12,490 downwards.
CGTCGAGGTCTGAATATAGTTAATCTGATCAGGCGTGTTTGTTTGGGAAGCTTCAGTTACAACCTGTATTGCATTTTACAATATGTAAACGTCTTAACTATCTTCGTTAACAAAACATACATGATACATAACAAAATTGTCATTTCAGCTTTTAGATTTTATTTTCGATATCATATTTTCAAACCTAGTATTTCTGTTTCGGCGTAGCGGTGCGGCATAGTAGAGGTCGCTCCGATGTTAATGAAAATATAATTTTAATAAGTAAAATCCTGTTCAGTTTTATTCATTATATTCATTTCTGTTATTCAGATATTCATCGCTAATTAAAGGGACGGTGGGGAAAATCGATTCTTTGAAGTTTCTGATTAATCTTACACATACGGTGGATAATACCCAGAATTATCTAAATTTCAAAATGATTGTACACAATAGCTGAAGTAGAGAATATTTTTTTGTTTCTTGATCGAGTTATAGTAACAGCGGCGCAGCACAGTCAATTGTAGGCTTTGAACTGTAGAACAATAAATCACCCGTGGAAATATTTATAATCGAAAATGTAGTATTAATGCCTATCATGGTTGAATCTAATGTGATTCTCCAACAGAGATATTTCGTATTTCGATTAAATTGTGTCGACATAACGGAACATAAACGTGGCGAAGAACAAATTTAGTTGAATCTGAACTAACACTGAAATAGACTAATACAATTTCGTGCTGCCGTAACAATTGTAATTTTGGTATAACAAAACAAATTGCTCACATTCTTCCAAACTTGCGCAATGTCTCTTGAACGTAAGGGCAATACAAACAGTAGTTTTAGCTCAGTAGACAGTTTTAAATAAGAAGAGTGCTTTGTTAATAACTTATAATGCTCTAGACAAAACAGTGCATGCGTGGAAAGAAAGAGATATTGATCAGACTCATCGCGGCTTTCTATTGAATTGTTCAAGTGCCTCCAAGGGATATGAATTACTACTCCAAGAGACCAGAAGCTCGACTGCCACCACGTGGTACAATTTCTGTGATTCAACAGTTCGTACAGAAAAAAAAATGATGTTCTGACTGAGCTTAGATGGATGACAACAGATATCTAAGCTAAAAAATCTTCTTTCTTAGAATATTAACGTAGCATACTAAATCTTGAACCGATCTACTGATAACACAGTTTGAAGCTAAACCAGTGCGTGTTGATAATAGCAATGGAAGTCTCCCATAATAGTGCCAGACAATGAGACATAGTTTAGTGTTACCTGCTGTGTTACTAAGAAACATTACCACAATTATTATTCTTTTTTAGACCAGCCACGTGTGATCATATCATTACCGGTGTATCAATCGTTGGAAATTGTGCGCAAAGAAGTTAGGAAATGAACGACGGTCCTATTGGCATATAAATCCTTTCTAAAGAATTTGTTCGTTTGCTTTCCTTGTTATCGAGTTGAAATCCATCTCTTTTTTCTAGCCACTTGAAAGACACAAAAAGGTTGAAACAGGAATAAAATGGAAGCAAGTCGCTTGTGCTTCACAGGAATAAAATTGAAGCAAGTCGCTTGAGCTAAAAATAATTGTAACATCATCCGAACCCAATAAATAGAATTTGCGTCTTTTTATACCTCGTACATGAACTGTTCTACCAGTTCGACTACCCGTGTGATTATTATCTTATGGCGTTACGCTGTATTGAATCCGCCGAATGCCATAACACACAGAGCGATGAAATTTATACTGGTATATTTTTCTGTTGTATAAATTGAATTCAGAATCTTCTAGATATTGTCGTCTTCTCCAATAAGATGCACTCAAACCAAAACTTGTTACGAAGATAAAGCAAATAATTAATTTGATTTCTGTTTTAAATTGTTGCAGTTTGGTTTTAGTTGCCGAATATATGAACTAACGAGAGGAGACTTAACCACTAGCCTTCGCAAAAGCAGAAATCATTGATTCATGAAAGCTCAAAAAAAGTAACTACTATCTGATTCAGTTTAAAAGCGGGTAGTTTTCAAGTCGACCCTATTGACAACTTGAAAACGTGGACTTTGTCATTCAAACTAAAAGCCATTCGTTTTTAATGACCAATTGTTTATGGAGGAATGGAAAATAGTTGAAGTGTGATGCTGCTTTGATTAGGTTTCACGGGTAGCCGTTTCATGGGCAGTTCTTGTTTGTACTACCATCGTAAATGTTTATATATCACTACGGCTGACTAAGGTCAAAGCCGTATTGGCATTTGCAAAGCAAAATACAGTAACTTCAAACTGATAATTGTCATATAATCACCAAGTGTCTCGTTTTTTGATGACATGACTCAGTGTGATTCTACTGCATTTGAAAGAAACTGAAATGCCACTAAAAATATATCTGTGAGCTTAAAATAATTCGCATCAGGAAAAAATGAAAGGGCATGTCGAATTATAGGAAGAACCATCTCTTTTTGAGCTAAGATTTCAATGCAAGGTCTTGATATGAATATCTAATGTTTTGCACTTCTAAAATAAGTGCATTTGTTAAGGATGTCCATTTCCCCCGCATTTCTTGGCCACGCTGCTCGGCTTTCAAGTCTGATGAAGTGTAACATGAAATCTGGAGGAAATAAAGCTCTTTATATGAAACACGCATTTTATTTCTATGTTTAGCCGCCTGTTAACAGTGTGCGGTTTTGCAGGGCAACGTTGCTTCTCAAGTGGTACTGGAAGCAACATGAGAAATTAATTATACTTGATACAAAGCTGCAGCTAGTATGAAGAAACATCTCAACTTTATCTTCATCTAACTGCTAAAAAAGGTGTTCAACTCCCCCGCATTCTTGGCAACGTCGCCTTTGAAGTATAACAGGTACATTATCAAATCTAAAGGTGATAATAGTTTGTGTTTGGAACATATATTTTAATTATGCGTTAAACATAGCCGCATTGTTGAGGGGGTGTGACTTTACAGAACAACGCCGCTTCTAGAATAGTAATATAGACAAAATGAAAATGAGAGTTGATAAAATGCCAAAATAATCAAAATCGCATTTCTGACTTAATAGAATTGTTACTTTTGTCTAAACTCGCAGCATTGTAGAGCAACTTGGCTTTTAAAGTCTACAAGGGACAAAATAGGATTAGAGGTGACAAAGCTCTGAATATTAATAGTACATTTTCAGTTCTGCTTTAAGCGCCATTGTTATAGAGAGAACGTTGCTTCTCAAGTACTAATGGGACAATAGGACAAGTTAGTGTTGAAAAAACCCTGTAATATTAATTATAGGTTTTGGTTCTACCGGCGTTAGATGGGAATGAAAACGATATAATCAATTTGAGTTTTTCTCATGCCCGTTTGTTGCATATCCACTTGACAGGAAAATCCAAATCCCCGTCCTCTCTCCACGCACCCTCATTGTGACATGACTGTATGTCACTTCGTTTTACAGAATCCACTGATATCTGCAAAGTGCGCAAAGTAACAAATAGAATTCAAATTAGAATGCTAATCTGTATGTTTCCTGCTCTATGCTGGATTTCATACCCGAAACTGAACCCAAGAAAAACAATGTCGTATGATAAAAAAGCTTTGCTGAACCAGTTTGATAAAAGTTTAATTGAGGAAAGCACCTCGTGTGCTTCGTAATAATTGGAAAGACAAAAGATGTCGAGGAGTATTCAACGAGACAAACTGCTTTCCTTCATGTCATGGCAACTCGACCCTATTATGGGCGGGTCTTGTATCGCATTGACTTGACATGTATATTGAACTTTAGCATATATAAGCCACAGGCTTGGAGAATTTTAAAGACAACTTAGTCATTGTACAACGAGTGAAAAAGACGAACTCAAGAGTCGAAAGACAACATGAGCGCACACGCCATACCTGGTAAGTAAACTTTAGAAGGAACTTTGTTGCTTTTTGTTGCTGAACTACAAATATTATTATATTTCATAGGATTGTATTATAACTTTTTATAATTTATTTAGGGGAGCATTTTTGTGCATTACATTCGTAGCATGTGGAGCGGTTTATTTTCTGACTGTGTGAAAAAACAAATTTATTAGCAACGAATTTGAAATAGTGTAAATGAGAACTTGTGCTTTAGTAGCAAGGTCTTGTCTCATTTCTTGTCAATGTTTTTAAAAGATATTTGTCACAAATTACAGTCGTATATTAGTTACTTCTCGTGAACATACCTTTCTTGAGTACTAAAATCGTTGTCTCTTGAACGATATTACCTGCTAACAAATAATAACATATATCAGTGAAAGTGGCGCAAATGGAATAGCGGATAAATAATTTCTTTCCGTCTTGGTTTAGCTTTGTATATTACAAATATAAGATAAACGAATTGTTAAACAGTAAAAAATAGTTTAGGAAAACCAGATAATAGATTACAAATGGCTACTCATTACTCAACTGTCCGGATATCCCCGCACAATACGACACAAGGATTTTAACCTGCTCAACTAAGCATTTACGGGTGCACAGTTTCTTATGAACAATATGAAAGCGGATTATGTTCCCAACACGTCCGCGTAACTGGGACGTGTGAAAACGTTTATATATAGGTAGGTTTCAAAGCTTACTCTCCCTTAAATCAACGTTATATTGTTAAAGACATTCAATATCATTCACAAAATCCTAGCCTGAAAGTTAAAGCGCGAAACACCTTTCCAAGAAACACAGAAATGAAAAATATGTTATTTTTTCCTGTCCTTTGTTTTCGCAAAAACCGCCAGCTTCGCAGGCTAGATGAAATTGTAAAACATATTTTTTAAAACGTTTTGCAAAGCTCAAGCAAACCGTAAACCTGAACTGGAAAATGTGCAGAATATCATAACTATCCGTTCGAAGAGCAGGTCTTACCTCCCACCGTCTTTTATAATCAATGGTTTTATACTTGAGTTTGGCAAAAGCTCAGTTTTGATTGAGAATAAGTTATCTTAATACTAGTACCTGAAGCATTAGATGACTGCCATTCATTTCGATAAACAATGCAAATTCTCTGTGTCCAATTGTTCTTCACAACAAGCAAACACTTTCACAATCAAGCGCGTCGTCATTCAAACACACTCTCAAAGTAACAAACTAATTCGGGTTCGGTGAAACAAGACTTTGTTGCTAAAAATGTTTGGATTTTGTTGAGTTTCTAATACTTTTAATATCATTTCGAAGCGAGTTTAAGAAGTAAATTTATTTGCATTTGTCACTGGTTTTGTGGATGTAAACTGTTACTAATCGTACTAATATATTGCGAAGAGAGTGACAATTCGATCGTGTGAAATGAAGAAGAACCTAGCGCCGTTATGTGAATTGCCTAAGGTTTAAATTGTTTATATAATTTGCAGTTATCAACTAGAAATGAGAAGAATACAAAAGTCGTGGAAAAAAGCAAAATATGGCCCTAATTTAGGGCATCTTTGGTAATAAAACTCATAGAATTTAGTTGTGATTCACTAACAGTTTACTTTGCTACATCTTTCAGTTTTGTTTGCGCAAGAGCACTCGACTGCTTAGAATAAAAACGTGCATCTTCCTATAAACTTTCAAAGTGTAGATGCCAATATCAAAGGTGACCTTTGAAAGTACTTATGCTAAGGAGTTTGACCATCTGCTGTAGAAGAAAAAGCAATATCACGTGTCGTTCGATCTGATTCAATCAAGTTGAGTCCAGTGTGGGATGAGATAAGTTCAAACACTTCGAGTATATCTATACTTTGATACCAACTCAGTAGGAAACGTTTTTCAATATCCACTTTGTAATACCAGGTCAGTTGCAACAGGCCCCTTGGAGTACCGTATCATCGTCTTTCAAAGCTTGTACTATTTCAAGTTTATTTTTCACAAAAATGTTACTTTGAAAGACGATTTGTATAACCAGAACCATTTTCTTATAGTTGGTTCGTTTTAATCCGCTATAAATTTCGTGCCCTTCCGGTTTTTAAAAGCATTTACTTTAAAATAGCTTTTACCACAATACTAATGCTGATTTGCTGTTAGTTTGCATCGACTCCGTTTTCTTCACTTCAAACAGTAAGCTGAAATACGATATCAGGTGTAAAGTTTCAGTACACCTTAAATTCTGAAACTCATTGCATAGAATTTTCAGAGCCATTCCAGCTAATTGTGGAGTTGGTGGTCAGAGTGCCCTTCACAGGGCCCATCCAATCACAGCACGCCATAGAAATCACGTGCATACCTATTATTCACGATATTGGACAATTTTCGTTTTCATCACCGGAGGCTTTTTAATACTTTTCGAAGGAACTGGTTTGCTCTCTGTAATAAATTAACAACCCGGAAACTTAAAACAAATACTACAAAATAAGGACTTTTTCCAATAGAAATATATCTAAAAGCTTTCTGCATATTTTTGCTGTGCTCAGATAAAGATCTTAGTAATCCTTTTGTAAAAGTATGAAAGGGGCGACAGCAATTTCAATATTTGAACTGTTGTTGTTCTTGACACAAAAGACACGACACAAAACCCGTTTCAAATAAGCTACAACAATGTTATAACAAAATCTTCAGTTTAAACTGTGCTGTTGTCGTAAATGCCACAGTTTTTACAGCTTCAAAACCTGCTGCAGTTATGTGCAAACTGTGCTGTTGTCGTAAATGTTATAGTTATTTACTGCTTCAAAACTTGCTGCAGGTATTTCCATATTTGTTTATACTTTACAGTAATATTCTAAGTTAGCATGTTAGTTCATGTAGCATATCATAATAACTATTGATTAACGTCAAATAACGCCTGCTTTTAAATACCTATGGGCCTTTTCGATTCTTGTACTGATTCACAGGTGTGGAAAGATATCGACCTTAACTAACTGGATGAATTAAGCACTGAGAAGCTTTACCGACAATGTTTACTACTTCTTGGTTCTTCTTTGAGCTCGAGCCGATTAGTAGCAGAAAAAGCATCAGTAAATAAGAAATGGAAAAGCAAATTTCATTTAACGTTAGCGCTGACTTGGATCTTAGAAAGTTGTTAGTTGGTTGAATATTAAGTGAAATATGTTCTATTATTCTCTTTAAGTATCGTCCTCATTTATTTTCATGTATAAGTATATTAATCTTCTCCCAAATTCAGCCAAAATCTTGCGTTTAAACTTTTCTTATTTATATGTATACACATGATGCATGCGGGGACATAAATTTTCAATTAAGAGACTAGACGAAGCGTTGATTTTAATCTTGTCAGTAGCAGCAATAGTACGCTGAAAGTCTCCTATGCCGAAAAGAGTATTGTAGGAGAAAGCGCCGTTGCTTAGAAGTATAATTTGTTCATCCTGTCTTAAAAAGAATTTGGATCTTTGAAGGTCGGTCGTGTTTGTCGTGGCTGCCGGAATTTTCCATAACAACAGCATTGTTCCTGGTGATGCCGCTTAAAGTTTATCGCCCCTTGTGTAAAAACTATATTTTCCCAAACTGAAAGATGCAATTTGAAACAAAATGCCGCATAAGTTCTCTTCTTTTAGAGCTGCAAACCTTATTTCCTAGGAATTCCTAAATTATTGCTTGTAATATTATGAATAAATTTGTTTATTTGAATTAGTTTGATGCAGCAGCTCTTGGCATCGAATGGTCACCGCTATATAACACATCTTACCCATGTCAAATCTGTAGTTAAAAAAAGCTGTTAATCTTTAAACATCTAAACTAAAATTCATCTTTCTTAATTTCAGTCTATGATTAAATACTTGTAATTATCTATTTTTGCATATATTATATATTTTGCTTTTCTTACTTCATAGGAAATAAAAAGCCATTTTGTCCCCTTCTCTAGAATCGCTTGCTCCTAAACTGTTGGATGAATGAGCAATAATCCTGATGAATACTTCAAAGAAATATTTTAATTTACCCTTATTCATGTAATTAGTGTTCTTTATTGTTGCTAATATTGTTACTATTATTACGATACAAACTTTTGTAGTTAAAATAATTCACGTTGTCACTTCATATATGAATTTGAATGCTAATGATTCTATTTCTATTGATTCACTCAGTTGAGATTAAAGTGCTTTACGTTATTTCAGCTGGCCACTATTCATTTCAACAAGAAACATAAATTCCCGAACTTCGTTCATTAAGATGTTGCAAGACCTGAATATTTGTCAATCCGCGTTCATCACAGAGTCAGGTCAACATCGGCTCGACGCACAATTCCGTTTCTCTGTGTAATTGCACGTGGTTATTGTTTCTCTCCAAGAATGTGTCGAGAAATACGGAATTGAACTATAGTACTCATTCTAGTTTATCAGCTGGGAAGTCGATTGTACGGCACTCCAGTTTAGTTACAAGTTACATTGACTTTGGAACCACAGCAAATTAAAATGAAAAGAAACTTAATTCCCAAGAATATATTTGACGTTCTTTGTCGTACAATAGAAAACCTGCACTGGCAATATATATAACTGATTATTTGGCAATTATAAGTCCGATTCACAGTGCTCACACAATGGACCAGAAGATCGTGAGAAAAAATACTTTGGGTTTTTTCAAACTCTTCCCTTTCAGTCTGGCTTCTCGTTTATTTTGAAATAACAGAAGCTAGTTTTAGTCAGCTGGGGTCTAAAACAACTCATTCTGTAATATTTATCATTTGACTTTAATTTAATATGCAGTTTCCATGGCTACACAACAGAGCTTCCAAAATATCCTAATATTAGCATGCAAAAGTGTTTTACAAAAAATGATAACAAAAATGGATTTGACATTGGTTATGTTAAAGGAGCAGTTTCACGTTATTACTGTGTGATATTTTCATTGCTCGACAAAAGACAGAAGTTTTGATACGAGTTTAGTGTTGGCCTGTAGGATAAATTATGAATTAATGTTTATTAGCCACAAAATGCATTTTCTCTTGACACCTCTGTTCCCTAAAAGGATTTCTTTACGTAATGAAAACGTATTGCTCAATAAACTTTAAGTAAAAATGCGATGACCTGGTTTTGGCAGGCAGCAGTTTTGCATAGGTTAACCGTGAAACTGCCCCATACGGTTATACCACAATTGTCCCACATTTGAGAATATCGTACCTTTTTTGATCGAAATGTTTGTCCATCATTCATCAGGATCAGGACGAGTCAATCAACTGGGCGGAGTCTATCAGATGGGCAAGCCCCTCCCCCGTGACATCCGCATCCAGATAGTACAACTCGCACAGATGGGTGTCCGCCCTGGAGACATCAGTCAACGTTTGAGGGTGACTCACGGCTGCATCAGTAAACTACTGACAAAGTTTTATCGCACAGGGTCGATTGACCCAGAGACCAAAATTAATGGCAAAAGGAGTCTACTGTCGTTAAATGAGGACAACGAGAAAAGAAAGGGATATAACAAGTAAGTACAGTATACCACAGAGGAGCCTCTTCCACAGAAATGACCACTATGCAAAGATTTTAACTAGATGTTTTAAGGGAAAATATATTTCCACATGCGATTTCAATGACAGATTCATTTTTAGATGCATGCAACTTAGCAATAAATATTTAGGGTAACGTTTTTTGATTATCTGAATACATTGTAAAAATGGATATGTATTTTTATCTATTTGGAATAAATACATTGTTATTAAAGTATCTAGATGCCAGCCAAATATATTTTAAAACTGTTTTAAAGCACCTAAAATACCTGTTTGTTTGAGTATTAATTTGATCATTCCATTTCATTTTTCTTGTACAGCGACGTTGCATTTAACTCTATTCCACAAGAGCTAAAAGAATTTTTTGTACAACCGCCAATGATTTGTAGCACCAACACGCAGGCGAAGGCGAGGGCTGTGTGCGAGGTCGCTCATTTAGCAGAAGATACTAATACACAGAAAGAAACCCCAAATTACACAGTACCATCGAGCTGTGAAGAGGGAAACTGTAGCGACGAGGGGAAACAATGTGAAGTAAAAAAAGAGAAGGACAATGAGGTTCAGCATGAAGATGAAATGAACACTGCACAGCCAAATCACGAAGAAGGTAGATAATATTTTTGTCAAGAATTCTCAAAATATTGGCCAACCTTGTCAAAGCCTGTTAGTGACGTGTGCGCACGAGCTTGTTTCCCGCCATTAAGTATACATCTGTACGTGCGCGCGTGCGTAATGACACACAATCTAAAAGTTCTCTTTAGTAAACAGACATGGAAAAAACATGAAACTCATTTCAAATCTATCAGTTATAATATAATTGAGGCATGGAATAAAGTAGTTATATAATGCTTTCTCGTAGGATACCGTGGAATGTTTGCCACTGGTATCTTTTTCGTATTCACACTTGCCTAAAGACTTGTTTATTACGGTGAAATACAAGTGACGCATTCCACTCGCACTTGTATACTACTATGTATTGGTACTGTTAAAACTGCTATTGCAAGAATTTGTCGTAGTATATTTAATCTTCTTATCTTTCAGCAGGACGCAAAGACACGTCGCCTCTTGTCTACTCTGATTTTGATGGGCAGATGCTGTTTGTTGGCGCACTCCCCAAGAGTCGACGCAGGAGAAAGTTCAGTGTCCAACAACTTCGTTTACTAAAAACGGAGTTTCTACGCAGTCCTTACATCACCGAGAAGAAACGAAAGGAATTGTCAAAAACGTTGGAACTTCCTGAAGCATCGATACAGGTGAGATACTGGCCGTAAGATTTGATTTCTTTATAGTGAATCGCATTAACTATGAACATTTTAACCAGACCTTCCAACTCCTACAGTTTACCAAGAGACTCATGGTATTTGGTCGCGTCTCACAGTCTTACGGTTTAACCCTTTAATCTCACGGTAAATTCCTGCTTAAAAATAACTTTCAAAACACGTTTACTTAATTAAACTTCTGTGCTAATTAATCTATTTTCCTGATACTTGTGGCAGTTTTAGCTTCGTTTTCTTAACTCGATATTTAACGTTGCTTCATTCTCATTGTTCACGGGGAGTGTAGGGCGAGCTATTTTAAACCTTGGAAGAAAGCCTCGTCTTCACCTAAATTTTGACTAACTACTGACGTTTGGACATTGCTATAGTATATCAGTCTTGTATTTTATTCAGTTTCAAACATTTTTATAAATCTCAAGATTTCGGACCTCAAGGTTTGGGGTTTCAGACCAATTATGTACTTAAATCTGTTAAACAACTTTATGGCGTCTAGCTGTTCTCTCTTGTTCTCCCTGTAAACAGTCTTGTCCCAACGCCCAAAAAATACTGACAAAGCACAAACGGGGACACAAACGTGGAGCAAAGAACAGTCACGAACACAAACGATCGTATACGAACACAAACGATCGTATACGAACACAAACGATCGTATACGAACACAAACAATCGTATACGAACACGAACGAACGTATACAAAAACGAATGCACATACAACAACCACAAACCCCAAGTAAGGAACTCAATTCATAATATAATGAATGCAATTTTATATTTCTTTATGTTTTTTTTCAGATCTGGTTTTCTAATCGACGGGCAAATTTGAGAAAACGCTGTAAGGATGTTCCACACGAACGCTCTCAGGACATCCACGAACATCCTACCACAATGCAGTGCTCCTGTGTGGAACCTCAAGATTCCTTGCCCGCACATGCGTATCTCCCTTATGTTACTTGTGCAAACGGTTTTTATTATCCAGCATATTATCCTTACAACAGCAAATAGAAGATAAGGATTACATAGAAGTGATTTGCGTCAGAATACATGGACATATCAACGTAAATCGCAGCGGGTGTCAATGGGCAAAAGGGTTTGACTAGAATCATTTAGTATGTTGAAATTCCTCGAGATGGGGCACACTGTTCTTGGTCTGATTGCAGTGACATTTACCATTATAGACCCACGAGAGCTATAATTATGTCAAGTTCAAATCCCATTTGGGGATACAACTTATAGCCGTCTATTTCAACATTATTTCACCTCTCCCCTTGTTGTGTACATTGACAAGAGCGTTAAAAAGTCACGTGACATGATGTCGCGCAGTCACTAGCCATAATGCTTTTGCTTTAAGGTAATGTTTTGTGTTTCATATAGTACTTTGTTGTTTGGATGAGATGCTGACATTTACATTAACTAATTTACTTGGTTTCTTTTGGAAATGATTCAAACTAATTCATACTGACAGAAAATAGCATTATGGCTGTGATTGCGTGACGTCATTCAAAGTTTGGTGCCATACAATTTACGTAACACTAGACTTAAGAGAAAATTTTGTAACTTAAGCTGGCGCCACAGGAGCAAGTTTTCCTTGACAAATTTTATTTTCTCGTGTGGACGATAACAACAAAGATCTAAACTGGCCATCTCTGACTATTCTTAGAGAGAGTGACAGCCTATGTACCATGTACAAAATACTTAACACCTCAGCGGCTATCAATCCGCAAAGTTACCTCTCGTTCTCTACCTCTGTTTCCAGACGCCAAAATGACTTAAAACTTGTTTTTCGCCCTCTGTAAATAGTTTCAAATACTCCTTTTTCCAAGAACTGTCATAGACTGGAACAATCTTCCAAATTCTGTTGTAAATTCCAAATC
>JANSTR010029121.1:0-13541 GCA_025434805.1 Antipathozoanthus remengesaui | reverse complement strand
AGAAATCTGTGGGGGGGGGGGGGGTCCAAATGTTACGAAAAATAGCTTGGTTGTCCGAGGGTTAAGACAAAAAAGGCGGGTTTGGGGAATGATCCCAGCTTCAACACACTGATTTTTTTATGTTATTGTGTTTCATATGCATACATGCTTTGTATCTCTCTGTTCTTTATTTTTTTCTTCAGGAAAGGGTTTTTACCGGGAGTGACCTGTAACGCAGAATACTCGTAGTAGTCTAAGGCTATCAGTTGTTCATTATTGTTCACTCAGTGCGCCTATCGGAAATGTTTTGCCAACTTTCAGAATAAATTTAGACAAACCCACGAAGCTGACAAAACGTTCACTAATAACTAACAGCTACTAGGAAGCTTTCAGAAAAAGTTAAAACTCTCCGAAAAAAATGGGAGTAGGAAAACAAACACTCTCCCAATCCTCTGCCCTCTGCCACAAACCTTTAAATTTTAGGTGCAATTCATATTGACAGCTTGCGTGATAGATTCACTTATCGCACTCATTTTGTCATGTTGTCATTTCTTCTTGCTTTGGTATTTGATATAAGACAATATCTTTTTTTTCTTTAAACAGACACTTTAAAAGAACTGGCAAATTGTAATTTAACCGTGGACTTGTCGTATGGCAACGAGAAGATCTTGGCCCTGTCTGAACTGTTGAAAACACCGATCCTATCTCTAAAGTCCATTGCACGAGGCTCAACCTATAGATACATGTTCTCAATACGGCCCAGCCAGCAGCAGTACGCAGAAGCTTTGTCAAAAGTCGTCCGGTTTTTTAGACCAGATAAAACAGCAATAGTTTATGAAGGTACATTCTAAAACAGAAACTTCAAAGCTTACTGTGTAAAATATGATAACTAGCAACCAGCGATGTTGGACGGCAGTTGCCTGTTGAACTTGAAGACCATGTGAGATGGGCGCATCGCTCGATGCTATTAATTCACATTATCCAAGAAGCGTTATTGTTAATTAAATAGATAATCATAATAATAATAATAATAATAATAATAACAGTATTAATCATAATCCGAGGAAAAATGACATGATATGATGTTTTTCATTGGTGTTTATATAATTAAATTCTTTCAAGTCTAGAAATTGAAATTATTTTTGTATTATACCTGTATTATTTTACAAGAAAAAACGAGCAAATATGGATCTAAAAACATGACGTTTCGACGGTGCCATCCTGCCATTATCGAATGTACAGTGTTGTGCGTACTGTCAAGATAAATTCACATGGGATTGAAATTAATGAGTTGAGATAAATAGTTTGGCTTTAACTGAGCCCCCTTGGGCGTTCAGGGTTGGTTTGATCTTCCGTATAAATAACTCATAATTTAATTTCATAACTTAAACAGTCGACTTTCCCTTGGCATTGCTTCAGTGCAGTAAATTGGCTGTGGATATCATTACGACATGAACTACGGCTTTGCTCGTATTTTCTAATTACGGTCGGTACCTATGTTTATCAGTGCGCTTATGCAAGTGTCGGCTTGTGTAGCCGACACTTACATGAGGAAACAAGTATATTAGTTTATTACTTACTTAAGGAAATAAATACATTATGGCGATATTTCGTGCTCGTTGCAGCTCACATGGCGCAGCTGGCTGCATACCTGTCCACGGTGACTATCAATGACAGTTTGGCGACTTCCATGATGCCTGCCATCAAGCTTGACTCTAGACATCATCTAGACTGGCCCTTAACAGTTTTGCTGCGGAGACACTTCACAAATGTGGTTCTAATTTGCAACCCAGACAAACTAGAGAGGATTGTTACAAGGGTTTGTGTTTTTGAAATCAATGAATAGCCTTCTAATATAATGATGCAACAAATAGACAAGCTTGATCTGACTGGGGGGGGGGGTGAGTATCATTTCTCAGTTATAAATGTTTTGGTTTCAGATAGTCGCAATGTTGTAAACTGTTGAGCAGGTCCTCTCTGTAGCCCATAGCTGTCACTAGTTCCTCTTCAACTTTCACAAAATCACAAATTTTGGGTTCAAACAGAAATATATTAATTTACTGTTTGACTGTGAATGTACCACGTCCAGTACTGAGTAATGCATGCATTTACAATATACTAGTTTAAAATACCTGTGAAGTGTCATATTCATGTAACATGTAACCTCAGTTATCACATTGTTTTTCTGGGATGATTGGCTGAACAGTTACAGTCCCATTCTAATTATTGGTTCCAGGTATCCTGCCCTTTGACATCACATCGAAAGTCTTCATAAAAAGTTTTACTGATTTCAACATTTACATTTTAGAAAAGGTCTTGAATAACATGTTTAGACTCGAGATTGGGTTGGTGGCTACTCCCAATTTCCCAAGTATGAAATAACAACAAGAATAGACTAATCGATTTGTTTTAGGCCCTTCAACTTGGCGTGATAAATGAGAAGTCGCGGTGGATAGTTCTTGATATGGTAAGTACAATTAATTTAATGTGTTGTCAGAAAGTTGGCCAATGAGTCATTTGAGCTGTATACGAAATGATTTGCCGCAGGTAAAATAGATCGGCAGTGATGATTGGCTACCGTAAGACAACTTTGTTAAATATTTATATAAATAGCAGATTAACAAATGTATAAGTATTTAATATAACGAGCGAATGAACTGACAAACATTTGAAGACCTAGTTCACCAAAACGTTACAGCACCAGTTAGACCGTATAAGCCACAGTTAGCAGACTTAATCGCCGGATAATAATAATAATAATGATGATGATGATGATGATGATGATGATAATATATTTATATAAAAATATCGACATTACCGTGGAGGCATGCTTAGGTTATCCAGTTAGTTTTCAGTTGTTCCACGAAATATAAAAAATTTAAATTATCAAATTTAAAAAGCCTAACTGGCCGGAGGTAATTCAGTTGGCTTTGTATAAGCGTGATCAAACTCGAGACCAACCGGGTTTGAGCACAATTCCGAGTGGAGACTGGGCTCAAGTCCAAGCGTCAATCCACTGAGCCACGCTGCCTCCTGAAAGATTGTTTTTGTGTGATGCAAGAAAAGTGCCTTGCAGTGGTAGACTAATTAAGAGGCATTGTATTAGTTCCCAGTGCCTGCATGTCTTGCATTGGTAACAGGTATTAAGGGCGATTTCGTTTGGTCCGACTATTCTGGAATAGGAAAACATGGATTACGTGGAAGAGCTGTTCGTTTGGGACCTATTCCGAATATGGATTGCTTGGAAAATGGTAATCCGGATATTTCGGAATATTCTAAAATTCTAAAATAAACTAAATTTCTATTCCGGAATAATCTCAAGCGAACGCACTATTAGAAGCATTAGCTACCAGTGCCTGCATGTGTTGCAGTGGTAGCTTGCATGATTAAGAAGCATTAGCTACCAGTGCCTGCATGTGTTGCAGTGGTATAGATTGCATGATTAAGAAGCATTAGCTACCAGTGCCTGCATGTGTTGGTAGCCTGATTTAAGTTGAACTACACCACTGTGACCACATTCCTCCCGTCTTTGCTCAATACCTAATAGGGTTATTCCTTAATTCTGTTATGCAGGAAGTCAACAGGAACATTTCATCCCCTGCATTCCTTGGCCTTGTTGGACTCAGAATGGATTACATTAATCTGGCGGAGGCCGAAACGGTTAAAAACGATTTCGAGAAAAGTAACAAAGGCCGGCACTACAGAGAGTACTCGGAGGCTAGTAAAGTTTTCTACCTAACTTAAATCTTTCTCTATGAATCCAATAGGCATTTGGCGACAAGTGATCACATGGTACAAATAATGATATACTGGATAGCAAAGGAATGTGACAGACTGCACTGGGACATGTAAAGGCGCTGTTACACTGTGCCAGCAACGGCGTTGCGAGACACATTGCTGGAGAATTGCACAGTGTAACAGGGGTTGTATTGCAATTCTTTTTGTTGCGCGTAGCGTTGCACAAAGTAGAACTTGCGTCTACTTTTCGCAATGGAATGCAGCAACTCGCAACACCATTGCGCAGTGCATCACTTCTCCAGTAGCTTGTCTTGCAATATTGAGGCATTCTCTCCAAGAGCGTATGCGTGCATCTCTTCCAAATGATAAATATGAGTTCTCTCCATTCTACCAAGGCCAAAAATGTTGCAAGTTGCTGAGATCGCTCTGTAGTGTAACACCTGACCTTGGTAGCTTGCAAATCTCTATTTTGTAGCGTTGCGACACAAGTTGCTGGGAAAATTGCACAGTGTAACAGCGCCTTAAAACAAAGGGAAAAATACGTTTTTCTGAAAGTTCTGGTAAAAAGGCACTGGCCAGGCCATTGTTCGGTTCATTCACCAATCAGCCACCGTCGACTGAACAACTCTGTCACAGCTGTGTGACATGCAATGTTACAGCGCGCAATATACAAATTAATCGCATGAAAGACAAGTGTGAAAGCAATCATGTAACGAAGACCAACAAATTCTAGTTGCAACAAAACTGTACTTCTGTTCGCTGTTCGCTGTTCCAGCAATTAAGTCTACAACACGCGTTTCAGTGGATTTCTAACTTCAAATTTACATTTTGAGGTGAGAAAAAGGGAGGGGCTATCCCTTTTATACTGGAACTTCCTGTTTAGTTGTCCCTTGTCTTGGAGTCCGTCACATTCCTTTGCCATCCAGAATATCATTATTTGTACCATGTGATCAGTTGTTGCAAAAGGCCAGTTGTTAAAAGCCAGCAAATCAACAATTAATTAAGTAATTATTTGATGCTAGTTCCTGTGTCAGTAGAAACTGGTTCAATTATTATACCAGTCGTTCTCCAAATGAGTGATGCGTTATCAGAAGAAACTCTATTTTCTAAAATAGCTGTTAAGTTAAAGATCTAAGCAAATACAAGAAAGTTGATTTTGCTGTTGTTCAGTACAAGGAATGGAACAAGTCTTTAAAATTATTGTAGACAACATATTAGGAGCACCTATGATAGTATTTTCGAAATATCTTTTTAAAGAATACTCGTTCTCTTGTGCCCAAGGTTACTTACATGGCTCTGTACGATCTTGCTGAGACGGTGTGCAGAACAATCAAGCAACATCTGAAATATGATATAAATTTGGGGTTAAAAAGAGTAAACCCCGATTGCCCATTAAAAGTCAGGCCAGTCAGCACTCAGATTATGCAAGCTTTACGTCAGGTAAGTTAAAGAAAAGTTAATCTAATGATCTTCATATAAAGCAAACTTATATTCGTTTCTATACGTCTAGTTGTAATAAAATCAAGAAACAGCTTTGTAGATCAATGTATGGTCGTCCATTGTCTATTGTCAAATCATAGTTCCCATCCCAGAGTAAATATAACAGAGGAATTGTTTTCCTGCCTCTTCCCAACCCCACCAAATACAATTACTTACTGGTTTCTAGTTAACTCTTTAAATGCAGCACTTGACACAGAAACTGGTTATTTCATCATTGTTTAATTTTATGTTCCATTACAAATTTTTACTTTAATGTGTCTTTTAACTAGTTTTTTATATCATAGAGAGAGATGTTGTTGCAACTCCAGACTTTTTTCTGTTCCCCCTAATTTGCCGTATTCAATAATTAATGCAACGAATTTAGTTGTGCTGCTAAAAGCCATTTTAAATCCATTTTAGCTAAAGAGGAAGCTCCGGTATAGAAGGAATAGCAGTGCCCGTTATTTTGAATGCTTAGGTACAAATATGATGATGAAGAAAGAGAGCAGAAACGGCGCCTGTACATATGGACAGCAGATTGATTACAAGGTCTCTAGTAAAATGAACGCAAACGAACGTCTGAAGAGTGACCTCTTATCAGCGCCCGCATGCGTAACTATAAGCTAGCACCAAATCTCAGTAACACAATTGCTACAAGTGGACTCGCATGCATGTAGTGGTAAAACACACCATCATCTTCTGGCACCTTTTCTATCCTTACCGTGCTTCTTTCTGCCAACAGCAAAAGTTTTTTGGCAAAACAGGAGAAGTAAGCTTTAACGAAAATAACGATAGAGTTGTTCAGAAAATGGCCATCGTAAATGTTAAGAGACTAGAAGAGGATAAAAATGGCGAAGAACAGTCAATCTTTGAAAAGGTATGAAATTTAGCGGTAGCACTGGCTAAGCTATTTCCGTGAACGCGGTTTGCAACTGTTGTTTTTGAATGCAATTTGAACCACGTGAATTCCTTGCATGCCAGGAATTTGGAAGACTTTTATTGGTAGAACATGGTCACGTTGACCATTTTGACAGTTTGGACATAGTTCATAGTGAACTTATTGTAAAAATCTGAAACTAATTATTCGTATTTGAAGACACGTGAAAATGTGGAAATTTTGGTGTAACAATTTAATCACCTATGCTCGTACAGTACATATATACGTACAAGCCTTATTTATACACGGCAAAATCTTCAGTAGTTACATTGTAAAATCTTTAACACAGTTTAATACATATAAATAAAATAATACAATTACTGATTAATTTACAAGATTTCCGTGTGGAAGTTCAATACGTATATGCTAAGAATATTCGTTAATTTTCCTTTTAAACTGCCCAAGTGAAGAAGAGCAACGGATACCGGGAGGGAAGGAATTCCATAAGGAAGCCTCATCATAACATATTTCTCTTTTCAAGTAGTTGGTATACGAGGTTTTGGCAAGTTAAGTTTGGCTTCGTTATCTCTTAGAGTATAGGGTGTAGCTCGATTTGTGAAAATTTTTCGCAAATATTGTGGTGCAAGACCATTTAAGATTTTGAATTGGAGAATTGCCTTATGTTTTGTTCTTCTTTTTGATAGATCGTAAATTCTCAAGGAGTTGAGTTGCGCTTGAGTCATAACTAGATTTCGTTACTGAATTTTTGGCCGCCCAATTTTGTTTGTCTGATAGTTTAGCACTACATCCATCCCACACTGAACTACAGTAATAAAAGTGGGGCTGGATGAGTGCTTGATAGATTTGGGTAGCAGAAGTGGTCGAAATGAAGGGTCTGACGCGCTTAAGGGCGCCAATGGCTGCAGAGATTTTTTTGGACTGCTTGAATGGTTCATGTTCTTCCGCTGGTACATGAAGCACATTCCTAGCATAAAAGCTTGTTTTCAAAACAACATTCATACTTAGAACTAAAATATCTGCTGGAACAGCAACAATCTGAACATCCCTTTTTGTAGATTGTCAACTGCGCAGCGGTCATTTCACTGCCGCACCGTAAAACTTTAGAACGCTTTGGACTGAAATTTGAATAACGTCGATTCATTAACAATTTTTAAGAGTCGATTGAAACATTCTTTTTTACAACTTTTATAAATTAAATGAGTTTTAATGTTTTAACCTTTTAAATATTGTATTTTTGACATAGACTTAGGTGATTTACTTTTTTACATTAATTTTAAATATAATACTCTTTGCATTTGAGAAATAGACTTTATCTTGCTCTATAATTTTATATTTAGGATTGTAACTGAAAAGCCCCTCTGGGGAGATTATAATAAAGTATGTTTGTATAAGTAATCATGAAACAAGTTGAAAACAGATGCATGTTTCTCAACCGTAGCGGACGTATAACTTAATTCGTGATTCAAGCTAATTAGATCTAATTTTAATTTGCTCTTTCTCTCTCAATCTACGTTCGGATCATTAGGTTGGGACCTGGTTTTCATCAAAAGACAAGCACCCAGATATGGCCACCTTCATTGAAGAAACAGAAAGCTCGTTACGGTGGAATGGCCACTGGTGGCAAGAAATACAGTGCCGATACCGCGGCAAGAAGCACCCCAAATTCCAAAGGAAAAAGAAGAAAGTAATTGTGAAAACAATTTTGGTAGGTCTACATATCGAATATGTATGGTATAAACCATCGTTATGACAGATTTGCTTCTATACATTAATTTATATTCAGTATTTACTCGGTAGTATCGTGCCTCGGAAGATAAGATGGCGGGAGGTATGGTGACTTTTACTGCATGTGCAGTAGAATACAAAAAAATATCCAACGTCATTCTGGCGTCATTTGACCTTACAATCCTTTTGTCACAGGCGAAAGCAAACAAGTTACTGAGTTAAAGCCGAGGACACTTCCAGCCCCCACTCCCCCCCCCCTACCCTGCCACCAATTCCTCCAGTCAGTTTATGAAACTCCCAAAAAGCACATTCTGCCATCTTATTCTTCGTATCATTAAAACTTGAGATTTTAAATTCATTCGGTTGTTACTCTCAAGTTATGAAACAATCTTTTTACATCACAACTTATAATAATAAACGAACAACAATAAATGAAGTGGCAAAACCTAGCTAACTCTTAAGGCACTAATACCTTGAAAATAGATATAGTGATTAAAGAGTGATTTTTCATATTTCAAGAATGATTTTGCTGAAGTTAGATTTCTAACACACGCACTTCAATCCCTGGTAGACCGGATGGGATTACCCAATAATCATACCTGGAGTGTAATGGTTAGAAGTCAATACCAACACCCAGCAGATCATGCAGTTGGGCTTAAGTCCCATAGCCAAGAGCAGAAGTATTAATGAGTTGAAGCAAAGTCCGCTCTCGAGTCAAGTGACATAAGCAGCTTATTACTCTGGTACTTTTCTTAGGTTCTATACCACTTCACACAGGTAAAATAACTTGGCTGTGTTAGGTTAAATGTTATCACCAGGTTAAGAGATTTGGGAAATCACTCCGCGCGTTATTGGTGATACGTATTGTGTCGACCTTCTTGCTATTAATGTTATCGGAGGCAGGGGTTAGTAGTGTTTTCTTTTCTTATTAGGAAGCACCTTTTTGTATGCTGAAACAATCAAATACCTCAGAAAACAAGAAAGACAAGTTTGAAGGATTTAGCATTGACATGATTAAAGAAATAGCAAAAGAAACTCGGTTTTTGGACTTCGAGGTGGAACTCAGCAAGGAAACAGCTTACGGTTCTGTGGAAGATGGACAATGGAACGGTCTCATTGGCGAGTTGATAAGAAAGGTTCTACTCATACTTCCCTGAATTTGCTCTGTAATTCCTCATTAGCTCTTGCGTGTTGGATTTTAATTACATTTTTTTCAGAACGCTGACGCTGCTTTGGGAGCCATTACCATAACAGCCCAACGTGAGCAAGTAATTGACTTCAGCAAACCTTTCATGGATTTCAAGATCAGTATGATGCTAGAGAAGCCAAAGGGAGAAGATGTTAATCTATTTGCATTCCTACTTCCTTTCGATAGCGAAGTTTGGATTTCAACTGTCGCTGTTGTAAGTACTTACTTGGCTTTTTTTCCACTTCCTTGTTGTGTTCATCATCAACTCGTGATTAAAAACATCAGTACGAAATTGATAAATCGCCTCGAATGGTAGAATTTTCCCATTCTCCATTTTAGTGCCTTCACGCTTTTTTGACGTAGGATTTATTCAAAATATTAGCTCTGAACTAAGCCCTTGGTAAGAAATTTCAGTCAGGGGGGGGGGCAGCTTGTTAGGGTGAGGGTGCATGGAGGTATTAGGGGTAAATGGAGGTTTACTCTAGTGGAAAGGGGCAGTTTGTTAGGGTGAGGGTGCATGGGGTGCATGGAGGTATACTCTAGAGGTCAGGGGGCAGTTTGTTAGGGTGAGGGTGCATGGAGGTATACTCTAGAGGTCAGAGTGCAGCTTGTTAGAGTGAGAGTGCATGGAGGTATACTCTAGAGGTCAGAGTGTAGCTTGTTAGGGTGAGGGTGCATGGATGGTGTATTATTCTTTAAATCAAACCGTTAGTTTGCAGCAGAATAGCAAATTTTGGATAATCCATTTTCTTTTTGTAGTTTGATAGCATTTTTTTTCTTCATCTTTTAATCATACACACGGAATGTAAAATGTGTAATGTATGTTGCTATGAAAAAACTTGATGACTGTGTTTGTTAACCAAACCAAAAGGCCGAGGTAGTCATTGTCAAGTTCCTTAAATTTTGAATAATGTGAATTTCATATACATAATTACTAATCATTTTAAAGAACTCACTCTCTCCAACAGGTGTTTGTAGTTGCCATAGTCCTAACCGTACTTGACCGATATAGTCCAAGTGGACACCGTGCGCTCGCACTTGAGACTGGAGAGGGGGATGGGGACGAGTTCAGTTTGTCCAATAGCATGTGGTTTGCTACAGGTTCCATGTTGGGACAGGGAGGCGACAACACGCCGCGTTCTGGGCCTGGACGAATTCTAGTCGCCTCCTTTTGGTTGTTTATTCTCATAATGATTTCTACTTACACAGCAAATCTAGCTGCGTATTTTACAGGTAGGCCTGTAAAATGGCAGAGTATCAACTGTATTTATGTAGCTGATGATAACATGTCAGTGATTAAATCAATTAACGGCCCCATGTGTCATGACCTGGATCCTCGCACTTTAGTACCTGCGTGCTGCAATACTGGTGATTAACCATATCACCTTTACCTGTGCCTTTACCTTAATATGTACCTTTACCTGTACTTTTACCTTTACCTGTACCTTTACCTGTACCTTTACCTATACCTTTACCTTTATCTGTATCTTTACCTGTAGCTTTACCTTTACCTTTACCTGTACCTTTACCTTTACCTATACCTTTACCTATACCTTTACCTGTACCTTTACCTATACCTATACCTTTACCTTTATCTGTATCTTTACCTGTACCTTTACCTTTACCTTCACCTTTACCTGTACCTTTACCTATACATTTACCTTTACCTTTATCTGTATCTTTACCTGTACATTTACTTTTACCTTAATCTATACCTTTACCTGTATCTTTACTTTAATCTGTACTTTTTTCTGTACTTTTACTATTGTCTACACCTTTATCTTCCCTTGACACCTCATTATGCGTATAAACCGAATCAGTGTGAACTACAAAATCATCATGCAAGCTAGAAATTCCTTTCCCACTCCATAACTTTCCTGAAGGAAAGTATGAGTCCAATGACTAACTGTATATTATATACAATCAATGCAGCGAAAAGCTCAAAGAGTTCTATCAGTTCATTGGAGGACCTTACCACCCAGACAGCTATCAGGTATGGAGTGCTGAAGGATGGGTCGTTGTACGCCTTCTTTAAGGGGTCCGACGTGAGCCTTTACAAGACTATGTTTGGTCAAATGTCGATAAGTGACAGCTTCGTGACCAGCACCAAGGTGGGAGTAGGGAAGGTTAGACAAGGAGGCTATGCGTACCTGACTGAGGAACCATACCTGGACTATTACAACCAGGTACGTTCGGTTCAGTTTTCACTATAAATATTGGACTTTGTTATTTTACAAGAATATTGTACAAATGTGTTAAACTTTGCTTGAATAATTTTAAAAGAAAACTTCTCAAGCTTTTTTAAAAACAAGATTGCAGATGTTTTTTTTTCAAATTATTCAAACTAAATTTAGACACAATTTATACATCGTATACACTTGAATGAAGGAATCTGCACAAGACAATTACAAGAATAATTCACGATGTATCACACGGTTACTCATTTTGTTTAGTTACAACGTCTTTTACATTGGTGTTCTTGATTTATGCAATGAAGCTTTATGTTTTGAGAGCACAGCCGTTTTTGACAAAGAGGCTTAATCAGTTGTCCTTCGACAGAGGTCGCCTTGCAATACCATGGTAATCAAGAATTTACTTGAAGCCAAGAGTTACGGTATTGGATTGCAGAAAGACTCGGAGTTTACCAACGAAATCTCAGTCGCTATATTAAAGGTACGTTCAGAGCTCATTTGTTGCCGTTAATTTTCAACACAACACAATAAATGAAAGAGGACCTAGTTGTATTCCAATTACGCATAATCCCGTTGTATGACAAATGTTCTTGCACATTTCTTAACTACTTGTTGGAGATAGAAAGCTAGTAATCAGTTGCCATGGGAAACGAGTTACACTAAACCAGTAATAGGTCTGTCCTACTTGACTTTTAGGACCAGCCTTCTGAACTTCCTTATTAAGCACACCGAAGACTTCCAATACATGATGCTTAATTTTAAGATTTATCTATTTATTGGTTGGTTGAATATTTTTTACTTTTATGGAAAATACTTTTTTCACCATCTTAAAACAAAAATATTCCCCTTTCTAATTTTAGAGAAAAATAAAACCGAGCGTAGTTCCAGTTAAAGTGCTGCCTTAATATTACTCTAATAACTCTAATATAAAAATACTTACAATATATGTTATAATGCGTTATGATTACAAATACTGGTACGTTTTATTTACAATACGTCAATTGTGCTTGAACGATATGATACATCTGTGAAATCAGTAAGAATTATCATTGACAAAAAGACATTGTTTTCGATTGAGTAAAGTCAGAACATAAAATGTGAACAGACATGGGGAAAGAGCAGCAACGATTTGAAAGCTTTGACAATCTTTGATGATCTTGAATGAACCAGTATTATACTTATTTGACAAGCAAAGTTGGTATTGACAAAATCGAAACTAAACTTTGTAATTTCAGAAAGAATACTTTTTGATGACATCATTTGTAAAGGAACCTAACTTCCTATGCCTTCTTCGGTATATGCTACAAATCTAATTTATTTTATTTAACACCCTTATGTATGCACCCAAACTATAATAACATGGAAAGAAAATGAATTGTTAATGAAGACTATGCAACCTTGCAAACACCAAGACCAGTACATATCAAATCCTCGCCGAGAAGATAATTTGACCTTCAATTCCTTTAAAAGGTGTAAACAGCTGAGAAAACTGACCAACCAACAACCCTCAGAAATTAGGGATTACAATAAATAAGAACAAAATCAAAATTTTAGGAAACTAAACGCTCTTGTGATTTGAATTGAAGTGTGTTCAAAATTTTGCTGTCGCCAAGTTCTTTTCTTGTGAATGAATAGTTTCGTCTATATATTTGATAACTGACATAACTATTGATCTCTCAATCAGCTTCGTGAAAAAGGTGTTATCGAAAAGCTTCGACTCAAGTGGTGGGACGAGAGGAGTGAATGTCCGAAGACCGCGACTCAACCTACCACTACAACAAGGTTGGGGCTTCACAACCTAGCCGGTGTGTTTATTATCCTCGGGGGAGGAGCAGCGCTCTCGCTTCTTCTTCTAGTACTGGAGAACCGCTTTAGGAAGATATGGCTGCTATGCACATCAAAGGGAGAGGTATGGTAACTTTGAAACATCAACTATCGCCAGTATTCTGTTGTCAAATCTATCATGGTTGTTTTATTTATTTCGATGTTTCTCTGTTATCTAAATTACTTATAATAAAAGTAGTCTTTAAACTGTTTGTTGAAACATAATTGCCCAACACAATTTCAATGCTACACCGTACATATACGGACCAGCACCATGCAGCTTCTCAACGTTTCCTGGAATTGATAAAGAAAGCAGCATTCAAAATGTTAACTATGTAGCTCTCCTTGTTTCAACAGCTTTGTTAACTCTCCTAAAAACACAACTGTTTTTCTAGCTTGCAATTAAATGCAGATTTGATCTTTTATTAGATTGTTAGGACAACTTATCCTATAAAGATCACCTCATTTCTATTAATTTTCTTCCTCTTAACTACTGGCTAGAATACTTAGACCTTGT
>JANSTR010029010.1:0-13541 GCA_025434805.1 Antipathozoanthus remengesaui | reverse complement strand
CCCCCCCCCCCCCCCCCCCCCACCCCCCACCCCCCCCCCCCCCCCCCCCCCCCCCCCCCCCCCGGCGCCCCCCCCCCCCCCCCCCCCCCCGGGGGGGGGGGGTTATTATAAACTAACTGACAGTCACTGACAGAGTCACTATTGTTCTTTTTTCAAAATGTCACCCACCCAGTTTTAATTAACATAATAAGTTTGGTACAGTTGTGGGTGCAAAATGTACAGTTTTCAAACTGAAATGTTACCCAGCCGAACTTAACAACAATATGAGACATTGTAGGAAAACATGGTAAGGTAAAGAATGCCAAAGATATAGTGTAAAGTATTAAAATTAAATTAAGAAAGGATAAAAGGGAAAAGGGCTTATTTGAACTTCAAGTTCTAAATAAGGGGGGAGGGGTGATAGAGGGTTTATTGAAGAAATTGTAGTATGGCAGTCTGCAGATTTTAGAAATCCAGCATTTTGCACAGAGCTCCTAATGTTTGACTGTACATCGTAGGTTTGGCTGGACCAGTGCGAGGAGTTGGTGGGCCATCTCAACAAATTATGACACCACAACAGGGTCGTGGGGCAGGTAGGTGCCAAATTTAAGTGAAACCAGTGAGTGGCACTAGTGGAATAAGTACATACATGTACTGTGTAAATTTCACCTGGATGGCAAATTACTTGCTTCATATCAGATCTAACTTGTAATGACAACTGATGGTAAGAGATGGAAGAATGTTTTCTGAAATATAAATCATTTATTTAATAAATATCGAAATTGCCATTTTTAATTCCATTTTTGGCAAAGACATTCATCATTTTGTTTTTTTACATGCACTGTGAGTAAGCATTTAGACACGACATCCATTACTGGTTGTTTTACCAAGTGCTGTTTGTAGTTAGTCCAACCCATAAATTTTTTCCATACTGACAGGTAACCCATTAGACATATAACTTTTTACCACTGTTTGCAGGTGGCCCGCCCCAATTCCCACCTGGTGGGGGACCGATACCAGTAGGAGCCAGTGGTGGCCCGCCTCGAGGTCCACCCATGCGTCCTCCTGGACCACCAGGAGGTAAGACATTAAACAACATTCATTGAACTTATTTTTGACAACCCAGGAACAGTATATATTTTGTGTATCATCACGCCAAGTAAAAATTGATAAGTTGTACTTTAATAAGATAGTGTATAAAAACGACAAACGTTTTCGATCTTAAGATCATTATCAGGTCTGGTACTGCTTACAAGTTTGATTGTGTTTAGCAATTTTTTATACACCAAAAGGTTATTTATCTTAAAGTACAGTATAGATCTTGTTTGTGACCTTTTTAAGGACTTTTCCAGAAAGCAAATCCAACAATATGGAGGGTTAAAACTATATTTAATTGCCAATGTCAGGCTGGAAAATTGTAGAATTGCCCCCTCTTAGTTTTTGAATACTTTAAACAAGAACTGAGATAAAACCTTTTTGGTATTTTGTTGATGGAAGTTGCCATATTGAATTTTGACGTCACTGCACTTGGGACGGGATTTTGCATGTGCTGCATGCTCGTCTGCTGAAGAAGAACGATCTTGATCTGTTGAGTATTTTGGCTTGAAACTGCAAGTGGTCGTAGCTTAGCGAAAGAAAAACATTTCCCTGTTCACCGTTTTGATATGATTACCAGTGCAACTCGCCCAGACCAGGCTGCAAAGACCACATTAAAACACGCTGGAAATCTCGTCCTGAGTGCAGCGATGTCAAATGCAAGATGGTGGCATCCATTGACAAAATACTGGCAAAATACTGAAAAGTTGTTACTTTGTTCTCATTTATGTGACGATTTTTAGCCCTAAAATTTTATACTACATATCAGTGAAGCAAGGTTTTTCATTTGGCCGGTAATGTATTTTTCACTGCAGGTTTCCTTTAAACAATTTGTGCACATCTGAAATTGTGTATACAGTATGCCGGCTAGAGTGATAGTATCTTCCAGGCTTCTTCTCTTTAGACCAGGTATTTGGTGTGTGTACTGATAGAAGTCGCAGCAACTGACTAAGCTGCTACTTGTATTAAATGCAGGTCCAGGAGGTCTCCTTGGTCAGGGCCCAGGAAGAGGTATGGTGATATCATTGTGTTATAATGATGTTGAATAAAAATAACTCGTTAATTTATGGTATGTTGCCCATTAATGTCAACTTGTCTGATCAAAATACACAACTATCGTAGATGCGAGTTTTCATTTTGACTAATCTGTCCTGAGTATGGTATTGTGCTACCCCTCTCTGAGCATTAGTTGCTTGGCGTGTAGAGTAAAGACATTTTTTGTATTTTGAAAGGTTGCTACCCTGAAATACTTTTTGCCTGTTTTAAAAAGTAGCCATTCTCCAGTATGCCAGATTTATTTGATCAATTTTTAGGAGGCCCCCCTGGAATGAGAGGCCCACCACCTGGAATGCCCCCTCCTGGAATGGGTCCGCCTGGTATGATGGGACGTGGAATGCCACCTGGTATGCCGCCACCAGGAATGATGCCGATGGACATGAGAGGTCCCCCAGGAAGAGTGCCCCCTCCAGGATTGATGGGCCGAGGTGAGTATTGATTACTTTGTACGTAAGTTTCCAGTCAAACCAGGTCAATCATTTATGCTTCAAAATTATTTCCTGTTGCAATTCAGACTGGCATAATCTGGAATTGCTAACTTTTAAACGGCTTTGCAAATTCACACATAAACTGACCATTTAATCACCATGCAAAAATATTTGTAGTTTTAAACTTTTGGACACAGTACATATAGATTTGAAGCACTTAGCTCTCAATTCTCGCAGGGATCTTGATCACAGTGAAATTCAGTCACGGTGCCGTGGGTTTAAAAACCTTTGGCACATGAGACTTCAGAAGGTGGTCCCAAGTGTGGGGTAGCAGGTGTTTGCCCTGGTCACAGTTTAAATAAGGTTGGTTTATTCTGATATATCAGGCCTGTCAAAGAGTGCCAGGCGTGCGATCCATCGCACGCACAAATCTCTTTTTTCCCATTATTGTAAAAACGGTAATTCATTCAGATTATTACTTCACCTTCTGAAGTCACCTGTGCCAAAGGTTTTTAAACCCACGGCACCGTGACTGAATTTCATTGTGATCAAGATCCCCGTGAGGATCAAAAGCTAAGTGCTTCAAATCTATATGTACTGTGTCCAAAAGTTTAAAACTACAAATATTAACACTTCACCAGTACAGATGAATCTTCATTCCACCATTCACTCAAAGATGAATCTAACCCTGGAATGTGACCCATAAAAAACTAAAGCAATTGTATTGTTTCTTAACAAAATATACCTTAAGGTACCTGAGGAAGAATAGTAATAAAGAAAGCCTCGTATTACATTGATAAACCACTTTGTTGACAAGTTCAGTTCAGGGTTCATTTCACCTGGAGATCTGTAGTAAACTCCCATTTCTTGCCATTATATCTCTGTCACATAATGGTACTAACCTGGCTCTGTGCGAGATTGTTTGGAATTGTACTGTACTTTCTGGTGAGGCAGTGTTTCTATCAATAATCCTTTTCACTTTAGTACAGTCATTCAGTTGCAGAGATCAGCTTTCTCCATCGACCACAACAGATTTGACTGTACCAAAACTCAAGAGTTGCACTCGTCTGGTAATGTTTGTGTAAACAAAGGGGCTGAACAGATGATCAGCTGATCAAACTGCATTTTTTCCCTCAAAGTAAGGCAATCAGTCACCAATCATAAACGACATCAGCATAGAGACATCTTCTTTCCCCATTCAATTTCAATTTGGTCGACTGTATGAGAACTCCAAAGTTGCACTGGAAATGTTTGGGCATAAAAAGGCTACAAGATGAACAAAAGAAAAACTTTGTCTGTATCTGCAGAAGGTTGTTTGGAATTGTTGGGTTCAACGAGCGATTGTTTTCAACAAAGATTTTCTGGCTTTGTATCCTCTTATCAAACCACTGTTTCATATACAAACTGTACCTCCTTCTATGGATGTGAGTACCTCACTTTCCTCGCAAATCAGTGGACTGACTTCTCACTTCTTTTCACTTCAAGAACGTTCTGTAGTTAGCTACTGTACCAGTGACCAATCTTCTATGTGCTCATTATTATCTATCAGCCCACCAGGCCAAAAATTGAGGTTCATAACTGGCTATTGCGGTTGTTGTTCACTCACAGCAATTGTTTACACTATGCAAATCTATTAATCTTAGTTCATAAACTTTAATTCAATTATGTTGTGCATACCCTTGTCACTACAGACATACACCCATGTGGTCAAACAGTACTATGCTGTATTTTGAGCAGTAGAAAATGATCATTGGGATCCCTAACAGTAATATTGTGTTCTTCGTGTTCACAGGCCCACCACCTGGAATGAGGCCCCCACGCTGATTTTTAAAGCCCTTGAAGCCTTCTCCCAATGTCTACTCCATTAGTCAGTGAACTGGATACTCTAGTGGTCAGCCAATGAATCAACTGTAATGGCATTTCTTAATAAGTATTGTTATGATCCGAACACCTAAAGTGTTTTTGTAAGTGGCATGATGGGAGTTTGTAAGTTCCTTCCTCTGACGACATTGCTATTCTAACATTCAAAAATAGTACTCCAGCTAACACATTTGACAATGGCAGTGTTGGCTTGAATACAGTTATTAACACTGTATGGCTTTGGAGGCATTTGGGGTCAAATTTGGGTACTTGTCCCCGAATCCCCAATCTGTTTTTTAATTCTTGTTCACTCATATTGTTGTCAGTTTTGTGAACAAACAGTGTTCAAACTCTTCAGTTTTTCCACTACTTCTGAGAATCAAGGGCCCTTGGAATTCCAAGTTTTCAAAATGGGGGACTCTCTTTCAATTCTGAGGGGTCCCTTGCTGCCAAAGACGATCATATTGGAGGTCGCATTGGAGCAGGGGTACCTAGTTTCCTCTCAGTCGTACGATCAGTCTCTCTTCTTACACAAGTCTGTTTTCGAGCAAGACTTTTTCTGAATTTGAACGTCTGTCACCGGGACTCAAGAAAGTTGACGAAGTGTGCCCTGTTTAATTTTCGTGTGTCAAATCAGTGTTTTCTTAAGGCCAGTACATCGGTAATTGTACCATCTTTCCTTACTGGTTGTTACTCCTTTCCGGAGCTGTAAACTCATCTGAGCTTTAGCTTGGGACAAGAAAAGTGCTACTGTTGTACCTCCTTTCCTAGTTGATGTACCTTCCGTACTAAACCTTAAGAAAAACACTTCCATTATGCGTTATGACGTGTTAATGGAAACACTGCTCTTTTAACAGGTAATTACTGAAATCTACAAGTGTTTCTGTTGTGATACAATGAACTCGGTTTATCAACTCCACATTAATATTTTCTGTATTAGCTAGAACTAAGAAATTTTAATAGACGAAACAGCAGTCTTTATTGTAGAATGGAATGTATGTAAACATTTTGTACTTTACAGTGCATATATTCAATCTGTTGTAAAACGGCTTTTGTAAATAAACTTGCAGGACATTAAAATTAACATACAGCTTTGACGTGTATTGCGTAGTTTTGTTCAGTTCTCAAACTAGCAGAACTTATTATTGCCAAGCTCTGTGGCTCTCAGATCTTATAGTTTATATGACGGATTGAAGATATATAACACAAATCTTCATTCTCATACGTGACTGTTCCTGATCACAGCATTCATCATTTCATGTTTGCAGCGTTTATTATCACACAATAAGCGGCAAATGTGACCCGAACGGCCTCGATTTTTAACTATGTGCCTGTGGCTATCGTAATGAAGAAGCAGTAACATCTAAACATACTTTTGTGAAGTCTTTAAAAAGAATTAACTGTTATTTGGTTCCTCGTTTTGAAGGACTTTCGTCTTCAGTTTCACGCATGAATTTACCGGTGGAAAGGTCCGGTGACGTAAGAGTGAGTTAGGATTTAATGGAGCCGAAACCAATTGTAGAATTGCACACATTTTAGGTGTCCTACTGATGATCAGTTACTGATTTGTGTTCTATTTCAGCAACATATAGTTGTCTGTTGAAATGTAATTTACAAATATATTTGGCTACTTGCCTCAGATAATAAGTACTTAAATATGTGTGTATCCAATTTGGTAGCAGTTACTCCAAGTAGCTTAGGGCTGTCAACACAATAGAGCACTAAGAGGTTGTTTTCATTGAGACAAGTTACTGTTGGACCTGGTTAGGGATCCAACAACACCACTGTCCTACCAGAGGCCGTGTAACGATATGGTATTTTAGAGCTGTATCACTATATAGTTATAGATAAATAGATTTGAACCCGGTATCTCTTTAATGGCAGTAAGAGACTTACCACCTGAACTAGCTTCAGACACACTCTATATGGAGTTGTTTGGCATGTACTTACGAGGACAATCCCTTCCAGGCGTTTTCTGCGGACCACTAGCTGCAGTCTTTTTATCCCAGCAACAGCCAAACCTGGCTTTCGAACAAGCAGGTTCTTTGGGTTGTTCTAATTATAAATACAACATAATTATCTTTGTTAATCATCAATTTTCTATCTATTTTATATATATTCTAAAAAATTATTATGTACATATATTTTTTAAGAAAGGTCTGGTTTCGGTATTACATTCGAATGTAGCAAATGCACAATTACAACCATTTTAATTTACATTTGATATTGCACGGTGTGCAGACGAATGTTTTAATCAAGTTCATTTTCTTGAATTGCCAGAGAATTTAAGCTTATAGTTTTAGACGTAAATATAAATATATACTTTAGTTTTTTAAAAGCTTAACTGCAAAAGTTGCATGTTCGTGCACATTTCTCCTTCATGAGGTTTCTAACTTTGTAGTCAGCAGGGTTGGCAGTGTTTGGAGTTTGGCAAAGTCCTTTTCTCTTGGATTTATCACAATAGTCCTCGCTCCCCATATCCTTACACAGTTTCACTGCAATAAAATGATGATCAAATGACCATAACAAAAAAGATGGCGGATGTACATTTGACCACAATGCCATGCGAACCTAACTCAGCGAATAGCTGCACTTGGAAGACCATTGTTTGGCATACGTGTCCGTGCACTAACAAGATTGTGTATGCTGGGTTTGAAGTTTTTAGATCCTTTCTGTACGTTTTTATGAGCGTTTTAATGTTTTTCGCGCGCTGGGAATTATGGGTAAATGTACAGCCGCCATCTTTTTTATTACGGTCAATTGCATTCTCCAACACTGTCGGCACTTATTCTTTTGCCAATAGGCTCCCAAATATTTTTCTTTTTATAATTTACATTGTAAAACGTCTCTTTCGTATCATCATACAAAGTTATCAATATTAGCGTTTCCTGGCAACTACAGATTTTCTTACGCAACATTTCAACTTCGTCGACATCCGCCATTTTGCTTTCAAAGTAGCTTCGCTGGTACGAGGTTACGTCATTATCCCAGCTATTCTTTTGGCAATAGGCTCCCAAACATTTTTCTTTTCATAATTTACATTGTAAAACGTCTCTTTTGTTTCATCATACAAAGTTATCAATATTAGCGTTTCCTGACAACTTCAGAAATAGATTTTCTTACGCAACATTTCAACTTCGTCGACATCCGCCATTTTGCTTTCAAAGTAGCTTCGCTGGTACGAGATTACGTCATTATCCCAGTTAACGTTTGTTTAAGGCATTCCTGCCTCAGTCGAATAATGGTTGGAATATATTACGAGTATTCCGGAATAAGAATAACAAATGAATCGAATGGCTATTCTGGAATGAGGCGAATCCAACGCAGCCCTAAAGATGGCGCCCAAGATGGCGGACTTGTTGTGAAACCGCTAATGCCATAGCAACAGTTCTTAATTGTCCGAGGCGTCATTGTTAGGAAAAGTAATTAACTTACCAAATGGTGCCCACATGCCATAGCTTTGATCTTTTACTTGCAACCGTTTGAGAAATCATGGCGATGGGTCCACATAACACCCCTCATTCACCCCGTTGAGTTAATCTGTTACGACACAGACCTTGGTCGACCGAAGGCTAATTTTCCATCATCACATTACTCTCTTCAAGACAATTAGGTTACAGACCGCTGCTCAGCGCCTGTGCCATGCACATCTATTCTGTCTCATAATCATTTCTCATTTATCTCTTCAATAAAATCTTTTTCATGTCTAAAACGTTTCTTCTTTGATCTTATTCTCATTCTCTCCAAGACAGTCGTGTTGGTAATTACGTCGTCGCAGACAGCTTCTCTGCGCGGACGTTGTGGATTTGTTTCTACAGAAAATACTTCTGATTGATCTGTTGTAGCACCTTTGCAATTATCCACTAAATCTTCAGCTTGTCCTAAGCGTTTATTCATTGCTCTAACTCTTGTTCTCTCCAATTTGGCATTGTCGGTTACGTCGCAGACGGCTTCTCTGCGCGGACGTTGTGGATTTGTTTCTACAGATAATACTTCCTGGTGATCATGATCTGTTGTAGCATTTCTGAAATTATTTACTAGACCATCAGCTTGTCCAAAGCGTGTATTCATTGCTCTGACTCTTGTTCTCTCTAATTTAACATTGTCAGTGATGTCGCAGACGGCTTCTCTGCGCGAACGTCGTGGATTTGTTTCTACACAAAATACTTCTGATTGATCTGTTGTAGTACGTCTGCAATTATTCACTAAATCCTCAGCTTGTCCTAAGCGTTTATTCATTGCTCTGACTCTTGTTCTCTCCAATTTAGCATTGTCGGTTACGTCGCAGACAGCTTCTCTGCGCGGACGCTGCGGATTTGTTTCTACAGAAAATACTTCTGATTGATCTGTTGTAGCACCTCTGCAATTATCGGCTAAAACTTCAGCTTGTCCTAAGTGTTTATTCATTGCTTTGACTCTTGTTCTGTCCAATTTAGCATTGTCATTGACGTCGCAGACCGCTTCTCTTCGTGGTTGCTGTAGATTTGTTTCTACAGAAAGTACTTGTAGATGATCTCTTGTAGCACCTCCGCAATTATCCATTAAACCTTCAGCTTGTCCTAAGCGTTTAGTCATTGCTCTGGTTCTTGTTCTTTCCAATTTAGCATTGTCGGTTACGTCGCATACTGTTTCTCTTCTCAAGGGTGATGAAGAGTTCACAGTGCTATCGAATTGTTGGGAATTCGTTTCTTCGGGCTGTCTGTGATGCCACCCTGAATCAACTTGAAATTTGTCCTGCGGAATACTGGCGAAATGCTCGTATCGTTTTGTTTGAGGACCAGGAATTGCCAGTGCGCATGGTGAACACGTTCTAAGGTTATCTGGGATAGCAGGATCAAAACGTACATGTTTACGCTCTTTCGGCGGTTTCATCCTTTGCGTACGATTTTGTGGTTGCAATGTCATTCCACCGATGTGTGCGTTCTTCGGTACATTAAATGCCGTTGGTTGTGATGGATGGTTAAGCAAAACACAATCTCGAGTCGAACTATAAGGACGAGATTCCATGGGAGTCTTCTGATCAGACGGAGGGAAACGACTAGTTGGCTTGGAAAACTGCGAAGGTATGGTTGGATTACCATCTTCATCTGCTGTAAGAAAAGGAATCTTCTGCGGATTTGTTTGCGGCAACACGTTATCTGCACTCTGCGGCGGTGGATGATCAGGAATCTTTGATGCTAGCTGCCGGTGAATTATTGTGTTGGTTTCCCCTCGAGAGGCTAAAGGTGGCAGAGAACGTGGTAAGATTTGGATGTGCTGAACCGGTTCTTGTACTCCTCTAGTAGGATCGTTTAGATAATTCACAAATCGACATTGTTGATTTGACGTTTTCAGTTGATTTTCAGGTGTAATGAGTACTAACGTTGGCTTTTCAGAAACTTGAACTTTAGGAGTAGAGAAATCGCGATCGCAGTTCTTCTGGATGACTGTATCTCTCTTGTGACACTCACAATTGAAGCTTCCCTTTGGCCGACAAAAAGAAACTTGCTGCTTATAAACTCTAGTTTTCTCTGCTCTATCATCATTATCATCAGTGAAGATCTTTACTTTCGGTTTTTCATTTTTGGGAAACTTTGTCGAAAGTTCTGTCTTATTTGTGTTGGCATGTGGCACCTGAGTTCTTTGATGAAACACAGCTACTGGCCTGGTTACGAAGGTACCAGGTGCCACCTGACAAGGAGTCCTCTGATGAAACACAGTTGCCGGCCTGGTTACGAAGGTACCAGGTGGCACCTGACAAGGAGTTCTCTGATGAAACACAGCTGCAGGTCTGGTTACGAAGGTACCAGGTGGCACCTGACAAGGAGTCCTCTGATGAATCGCAGCTGCAGGCCTGGTTACGAAGGTACCAGGTGCCACCTGACAAGGAGTCCTCTGATGAAACGCAGCTGCCGGCCTGGTTACGAAGGTACCAGGTGGCACCTGACAAGGAGTTCTCTGATGAAACACAGCTGCAGGTCTGATTACCAAGGAGCCAGGTGGCACCTCACAAGGAGTCCTCTGATAAAACACAGCTGCAGGCTTGGTTACGAATTTACCAGGTGACACTTCATTTGACCTCAGTTTTGTGCTCCGTGTTTCCATATTTTGAAACGTCTGCGAAGGGAACCGATGTGGTACAATACCAGTAGCCTTGTTGTGACCAAAATCAAAAGCTGTCGTCCCACATTGCTGGTCGGTTATAACTACTACTTGCTGTGGAACATTGCTGAATTCTCTGCTTTGTCTACCATTGCGAATTGGTTCCGTCAACTCTTTCACTATTACGTCGTCACTGAATATTTGGAAATTCTGCGATTTTTGTGTCTGTCTAAGTAACAACAGTTTGTCTTTTGTGCCTGCTTCCATCACTTTCACATTTTTGTTACGTGGTTGCATACATTGATCTTGCTGTGACAGTGAAAATCTTTGCATTTCACTTAAAGGAGGCTCCAATTCCGACGACTGTAATTGGTCAGTATTATTTGATAAAGGGACAAGGTTTTTCTGGATTTTGGTCACATATATCAGGCTCTGTTGACACTGACTTTGTTCTGAATTACCTGTTTTCTTCATCGTGGAGAGTGAATCGTTTCGTCGGTGCTGTGAAAGCAGTGGAAATGATTTAAGTTCGGGCGACTTTCTGAACACAACAACTCCATCGCCCGGCAAAACCTTGCTTCCTTCTGTGCGTATCGTTCCACAACCGAACGACTCCGCACATTCGCTGACATC
Source organism: Antipathozoanthus remengesaui (assembly GCA_025434805.1). Lineage (NCBI taxonomy): Eukaryota > Metazoa > Cnidaria > Anthozoa > Zoantharia > Parazoanthidae > Antipathozoanthus > Antipathozoanthus remengesaui. Next base: position 2,409 of record JANSTR010029010.1, on the reverse strand, counting down.
TGTGTTTTTTATTGGTTCATCAATCCTTTTACATCTTCGAAAATGGACATTTCCCTGTTTCTCAATCAAGATTTCAGATCCCGGAGCATCTTCCAGATGAGAAAGGTCTCTACGAAGCATTTGATCTTTAGGGTATTCAACGGCCGGCACTGTAGAGTCACATGAATAAGGCACTGAAAGGCTGGAATTTTGCAACAAAAATGGTCTCGTCAATGTATTTTGTGTATCTCTTGATTTAACCTCTGCCATATGTGAGCGGAGTACTTGAGAACTCGTATCCTCGTATTCTTGCTCACTGTCTTTCGAATCAATTGTAGAGCCAGTTCTTGCTTTGTACGCCATATTTTCAACTTTCTCTTGTAGTCTTTGGCTGATCGCCTTGTTGTCAAAGGCAATACCGGATCTTGAGGTTTTCCTCGGAAGAAAAGATGGCCTTATGAACTTCTCGTTTCGATTCTGTGCTCAAATGCTCTGTCTTTCCTTTTTTAGACATCAAGCCGTCCTGTCAGAGTAAATGAAAGCTATGAATTCAAGGGTGACTTTTGACTCAACACTGACTTTTACGGGAAGACACATACTGATGAGTGCTTGTTTATCCGTAAGCTTGCTCTGCATTCAGAACCTTCCAATTGTTTGGCAGCTCCACTTCGTCGCTCAGTTTAATGTGGAAAGGTGAGAATCTTTGTCTTGGAGCCGCAAACTCTTTTAGGAGACGAGAGATTGGTAGTAGAAGAAAGATTCAGCGAGCTTGTCAGACGCGGTGGCAAGGATGATGGCTTTCCAGGTCATGTAACATGAACAGACTTTAGATGAGATAGCAATGGCGACAAACTGCAGTGAAGACGATCTTTTATCGTCCAGCTCTCAGTATTTCCTATATAACGCCCTCTACAATATTTCTGATTCACATCAACGAAAGTTTAAAGTCGAAACGTGGAACTGTTCTCGCAATTGCAGCGTGTTTGTCTGTGTGAGTGCGTGGTGCGTGCAGACTAGGGAAGGTCTTTCAACTAGTTATGGGCGGCAAATTTGCCTTGCAAATTTACAATTGGACGGCTAATTACACAGGTAAATGTACTCAAAAACTATTGGATATAGCAATGCGCTGCTAATTACAGTCTTGGCCGAAACACCGCACAACCATATTTTAACTGTACCGCTTGATTGTGCAGTTAATGTTGACAGCTAGACATGCTGTTTTTCAGTGCATACAAATTAGCCACGTTTTCTGTTTTGGAACACCTAACGGTTATTACGACTTCGTTCTGCATTTCGAAAGGTAATTTAGGTTGGTAAATCTTTCATGATTTATCTAATGTGTAGAAGAAATGTTTCGTGTGTATGACGTATATGGCTTGATGCAAATGTTTGGGACCTGATTGCAAGCATTCCGATTGGCTAATGAAGCAAGGGCCGGCAACGTTGTTAATCACACAAGGTGCATTGTAATTCACTGTCAATATTTTGATCTAAAACTATTTAGTTGACTTAAGAACAGGAAAGTATTTATCTGTTAGTCTATAATTCAAAAGAAACATGTATTCAAAAATTGAGAGAATAAAATCGACCGTGAACATTTGACTCGGCGAGACTGTACGAAAGAAAATGCAAATTTTCAGCAGTTTTCTTTCAGATACTGTTGCCTAAAGAACGGCAAAATTAAACTCTTGCTTGTGTCAATTTCTCATGAAAAATAAAACTCACGTAAGTGTTCGCTTCTGACTAAATGTTTGTAGTCCTGGCAGAGATAATGCCATTGCTGTTTCTGTTATAAACCTTCCCTTTTGATCTATACGAATCCAGCTTCTGTAAACAACAATTTACTGTCTTTCTCCCTGTTTGTGACACAATCTCCTGTAATAATTTGCATCTTCACCTGTCCGGTCGATTTAATTTTCCTTGTTTTCTGAGGACTTTCTTTCCTGTGAAATAAGAAAGGCAACGAATGTCGCGAAAAATCTCAACCAAAACCACTGTCAGTCTATGTAACATCAGCCAATCAAAAAGCACCTTTTGACAGCTGTCAATATAAAATCGTGTGACCCACCCCCATAAATCCAAAATTTTACCCTAGATAGCGTAGTATTTAGGTTCTGTCACAGAAAAGCTTGATGTCTAAGAAAGAAAACACTGAGCTCTTCAGGCAAGGAGAAACACAATATCTACATGTAGTACTGCGAGAGCTGTTAGGCGAACAGCTAAAATCCATCGGATGAAAAAAATTTTGTATAGCGTACGAATTAAGAAATGACTTTACAATTGATTGGAAAGACAGCTAAATACAGCGAACATACGAGTTCTCATGTAATCACTGAAAGACATCTAAAGACATTGAACATACGAGTTCTCATGTAATCACTGAAAGACATCTAAAGACAGTGAACATACGAGTTCTCATGTAATCACTGA
>JANSTR010028899.1:0-13542 GCA_025434805.1 Antipathozoanthus remengesaui | reverse complement strand
CTAGGAAGCTCGTTCAAAATACGAACATGCATATATATGTATATATATATAGAAAATTTTAAAAAGAATTTTAAAAAAAATAGCTATAATTACATGCATTATAGAAAAAATGATTGGTTGTCAAGTGAAAATACTGAATTTACTAAAATGTGCAGAGATAATTCATGCATAATGCATACAATAGTTTTCAAATTGATTTATATCAGTTTTGATTGTATTTCTGTAGCTTTTTTTAATGTGAAGAATAAACCAAAGCTTTCTGGTAACAAGATGTCACACAATTTTAGTCTGGAGGGGGCTATTATTCAGTGGAGGCCATTTGTGGGGAACATTATTTCTTATATTTTTACTGAAGGGTGGTGGGGCTATTATTTGAGTTTTTACAGTAACTGTACTTTCTAAAAGTGTGAATGCAGTCAGTGTGTGCATTTCTAGTTTAGCTTCCAGGATGAATCTGACTTAAAGCTTTGAGAAACTAAACAGTAAGAAGCACACATGAGCAATTTGCTGAATACTGTTTACCTCTCTTTCAGCCCCTAACCCAACATTTGATATATTGCTAAATTCTCCTAAGTTGTCTCCATAGCTTCCTTGTAAACAGGTTGGGAGAATTTTATATTTTATTTTAGATAATTTGCTGTCTCTGATCAATTCCATTATTATCATAGCCAAACAACAAAAAAATTTATCAGTTGATAATGTAAGGTGAAGATACATGTTAAGGGTTAAAGAATAAATGTTTTTTTTAAAGATTAGAATTATAGCATGGTTTGCAAGGGCCGTGAAAAGTCCTAGAAAACCGAACCTGTCCTTGAAAAGACTTTGAATTTTGAAATATCAGCTTTTGACCTTGAAAAGTCCTTGAATTTGTTATAAAATCCTTGAATATTTGCAAGTATCCTTGAGTTCTTGTTCGAGGTAAAATAATGTATGTTATTTTGGCAAGTTGGCCTCTTTTTGGTTTATTTGTTATAAAAAAAATCAAAGAAAGCGGTGAAGTTAAGTACATGAACAAAATATCCCAGTGTTTTCTGGGTAATTTCCAAGATGGCGGATGGGTCTGGGATATCGTATTCATTTGACCCCCTATGGTACATGGTAAGTTTCATATTGCATGCTGCTGCAATCGCTGGAGCTTGTGAGGAAAATTCAATCATGCCAAAAGCTAAAGGAAAGCGAGGTCAATGTATCTACAATTGCAAATGGGAACTGGATATGCAATATAAAGAGTGGATCAATGTGTGTAAGGGAGATAAGCAGAAAGCACATTGTAAATGGTGTGATCGACCAATTGACCTTTCAAGCATGGGGGAGAGTGCTCTAAAATCGCAAAGTCCTTGATTTTTTTCCCATAATATTTGTATGAACCATGTATAGGGAATGTTCCAGACAAGGTAGTTTGAGTATCAACTATGCCTTTGTTCCTAAAGCTGCATTTACATAAATGCTAAATTTTACGAATGGAAACTTGAGTTATATTAAGCCCTACTCCCCTCCAAGAAAGAAGAATACTTCATCAGTGCAAAAAATGAAAAAAGAACTGAGTAGAAATCATATTTCTCACCACAGTGCAACAAGTATACAACGGCACAACGCTTTGTAATGGATCCATCTGAACTGCCAGTGTGTGAATGCTCTGCCGATTGTGAACATCCTTGTGGTCCAGAATCCAATTGTCTGAATCGGATGCTTCAGTTTGAGTGCAACCCCAGCAAGTGTCTTGCCAAAGAGAAATGCCAAAACCAGAGATTTCAGAAGCGGGAGTATGTTGATTGTGAACCTTTCAAGACTCCTGGTCGAGGGTGGGGTCTTCGTGTTAACAAAGGTTTGTAGACTGCAGCGATAAAGGCCACTGTTGATTACAAGTTCCACTCATTGGAACTGTTTCAGTTATGAGGCCTATTGTCTACCAATGAATATGCTGGTTGTAATGCACCTACTATTAGTGCTATATTGACAGAGGCATGAGGTTAGGTGGGACATTTTAAGTTTGTATTTCACCAGATCCTCACCTTAGCACAAGGTAAATATGGTCTAAGTAGCTTTGACTAACAACACTACAAGTATTGATCTAAATGGTTATATCTAAACCTGTGGATGGCAGGGGCCATGGAGTCTGTGCCTAACCCCTCCCCCTAAATAACACTGATTTATGACGCTCCTACCCTGGTTATAAGTTCATTTGAAAACTACTTGATACACATGCTTTAATACTATGATTTTTCATGTTAGGATAGTAAAAAAAGTCAAAACAAATTCTTCCAAAATTCTTAATCACCACCATTATTGCAATTCTGTGTATTATAAATACATATCAGGGTTCAAAATAGCTGCCAGCTGCCGGCAGCGAGAAAGACATTTATCAATTTGTCACATGTTACACTGCTTTCAGATTACAAGAGAGGCACCTTTGTGATTGAGTATGTTGGCGAGTTGATTGATGAAGCAACGTGCCGAGAGCGTGTGAAGAAAGGAGATGATGACACAAATTACTACATGCTCACAATTGATAAAGATTGTATTATCGATGCTGGACCAATGGGCAACAATTCCAGATTTATGAACCACAGCTGTGACCCCAACTGTGAAACCCAGAAGTGGACAGTCAATGGTGAGGTTAGAATAGGACTGTTTGCATCACAGGACATCAAAGCTGGAGAGGAAGTCACTTTCAACTACAGGCTTGACAGCTTTGGTGAGTTACCACTATTTTACTATTGTATTGGTAATAGCAGTGTTTCAGTTAAAGGCCAGCAAATGGAGCTATCACAGTTTTTGAGAAAATTCGCCAGTGCTCCATGGGCTTTTGCCTTAGCATTTTTTTAGGTTGATAGAAAAATTCAACCTGAGTTGGTCTTATAACAAGATTAACTAAAAACTTTTATGGCCATCAGACAATCACTATAATAATATGTTTTCAATAAAATATCTTGATGAGGCCTCTTAGGAGAGAAGAGGGGGCATATGTTCCCTCGGAACAAAATAATTAGCAAGAGTTTATTACAATAAAGGTATTTTTGCCACCTTAATTTCATAGACATGCCTCTGAAAAATTGAAAACTGAAATTGATCAACCAGTCAGCTGTCAGATAAATAATCTCTTGGTCACCTGAAAACACTTTTTAGAGCAAGCTTAATTCACTTTGCTTCGAACGTCCCTGCTGAATACCACGAGTCAAACAACAACTTATATGCTTTAATTGACTGCACCCTAGACATTAGCGCAGCTAAATTAGGGGAACTCCATTTAAGAATCCTACTAAAGCATATTACAGTATCTTGGTTTCCATTGGAAAAAATTTCATCAGCGGTTTGTGTTAATACACGTAAATTCTCTAGTTCAGAAATGATGGAAAGTTGTTGAATGAGACTTCAAACAATTTCTTTGAAGTTAAGTTTTTAAATATCAAATGAACATTGCCATTGAAATCATGGTTTCCATTCTCCAGATGTGCTGCAGTTGAATGGCTTTGCATGACGACTGTGAATAATTGTAATCCTTTTCCACCATTCATTTGATTGCACAGATGACTTCTCAAACTGTAATGTTGTTTTTTCTGTAATTTAGAACAAGATAATGTTTTGACAGATATTTAAAATACTGCTGTTATGCCTTTACATCGAAACAAATTGGTTTCAGTCTTGACTTGTGACTTTGTGTGCGGTTATTACTGTTATCATTCAAGGTGAACAACACAAAGTTTTGGATTGTTTATATGAAGATACATATGTTCCTTCTGTGACCTCTTATGAAACTAAGTTTGGTGTAATACAACATGTTCTGCAGCGATCAGATTGCAAAATCAACGACCAGCTGTCAGCGAGTTTTGGCTTTGTTTCACATTTATTTTTATGTTGTTTATAGTCTCCAAGCTGTAGTAGCTGCGTTGTTCAAGTGCAAGAAACAAAGCTGCATTTGGAAGAAATGAAGCTACTTTAAAGAAAATGCACTTGTGTCTGAAAAGAAACACAAACCTGCTTTTAAAAAGAATGCACGTTACTGATTGTGCTTGTGTTTGAATGCATTCATCTTTACATACAGCTGGACTCATCCCGCGTTTTTTGCCAAATGCAGGTGAACATGTATGCATTCGTCACTTTTATTATTTATTATCAAAAATGACCCCTGAAGAAGGACTTTCTAGCCTGCACCGCCCCTTCCCCATCTGGATTTCCACACGCTCTTGACTCCCCCTCCCATCTGGATTTCCAGCTTGCTATCCATTGGGGTGTGTGGATTTTTTCTGGAATAACCCACTGCAGACAAAATTTGATTAGCATTTTGCTTGCATTTTCTCAGGATTCCTTGTTACAAATGTGGGCAGGTTTTGGTTCATGAGACATGGGTAAATTACAGTTTCTGACCACTTTGCCTGTTAACAGGAAATGAAAAGAAGAAATGCCATTGTGAATCAGTGAACTGCAGCGGGTTTCTTGGCATAAGGCCAAAAACACAGAATGCGCAGTTACAGGAAAACAAAATTAAAAAAGCTGCAGAGAGGAAGAAGAAGAAGAAGCAAAAGAAGCCGATTATAAAGGAAGGTGAGCCAGTTGTTGCTGTGTTCTCTGTGCCAGTTCTGTATCTTTTGATGTTCATTGTAATGACTCAGATTATTATGTCGTTTCTCATACACCATTGTGGAGGTGTATTGTTATCCTGCCTTCAGAGCAGTGATCTAGTGACCAGGAGACCCCGGGCCCTGCAGTTGAAAGGATATTTTTGTGATATTTTTGCACCTCAGTGATAGCTTCAGTGCCATTCTGTGTGACAATTTACCACATGTTTGCCATAAAACTGCTTGGTGGAAGTTGACTGTCCTTTATCTCATTATCATACTGTTGCAGGGAGGATCTAGAAGTTGATTACTGTGTAAATTAGTTTAGTTACTTGGACTTGTTTTCTCATGAATATGTATAACCATTGAAAGAAATACAAATACTTGACCATTGCACAACCGACAAACATACTGACATTTACATAACTTTCAAGAGTAATAAATTAAATTGAAAAGAGAAAGCACAGCTCAGTCAGTCAGTATATGGCCTTCAACAGGTTTGTGTTCATTTATGAGAATGCACCTTGGGAGACAATCAGTCTTGTTGTTTAAATTCTGAATAGTTTTTAGTTTTAAAATGGACCATTGCATGCCAAGTGAAATATTAAATCAAAATTGATGTTCTTTAGTTTTAACCAAACAGCTACAACAGCGTTTAATTTACTTCTGTTTGACGTGTTTTGCGCTTTCTGAGTAGTAATCACATGAACATCCAGTGGGGTTTCTGAGTAGTAATCACATCAATTGAACATCCAGTTGGGTTTCTAGTCGGTAATTACATTATTATCCAGTGGAATTTATTGATGGTAAACACATAAACATCCAGTGGGATTTATAGGTAGGCACATGGACATCCGGTAGGGTTTTTGCTGTGACGTTAATATAATTTAGTCTTTCCACTGATGTGTAAATAATTGTTAAAATAGAAAAGTATTTTCATAATACACCAAAAAATAATGTGATTGGGATGGGATACACAGAACCATATTGCGCTATTTCACCCAAGAATCTACATTACAGACAATAAAATAGAGATTGAGATAATTAGAGAGATACTGTGCAGTTACAAGTTGGCTGTAGTTGTGGCCTAGAAGGATTCTAGTGAGATAGAATACCTGTGGGTGTAGGGGGCAGGTAAGGATTGGGACTCTGGGGGGGGCTGCTCTGTTTAGTTGGGCTTGGCTCCAATTTGTTTTTGGGAAAGGGGTATATTGTTAGGCTAGAACAAATGGTTGTAAACTTGGATGTTTTGCAGCCAGGTCTACTGGTGCAAAGGCAGCACACCTTACAGATGAATTATTTTCAGTTTTCTCCCTATTTTTCATAAGCTTTCACCATGTGCAGACTGTTTTGTAGTGTTGGCAAAGATCTTCTGTTGGACAAATGGTGGAGCATGTGACTTGAGGCAAAACATCGAAATATTTCTTCCGAAATTTAGAGTATTTCAGTATTTTACCAGAATGCATGATAAACTGGATCGTGGGTGTTGTGTCAATTTTTTTCTTAGTGTTTAAACTCGACTGACTACGGCTAACCAAAGGTTTTGATATATTGAGTTATTGAATTTAGAATTTAAAACACTCAAGCATACCGTAATGTAGTGTCTATAACCAACTAAAAAGTCCTAAAGTATTGATGGAAAATTTTGAGAAATAAAACCTATGAGTACTACAAGTAAGAAATTAATATTAAGTTTTTAAAGTTGTTAAAATTCATACTTACTAAACATACTGTGTAAGCTGACCTAAACACATCCCATCGACACAGTACTGCCATTGAACTGGATCAAAATCTAGTTTTATTAACTCAGTACTGCCATTGAACTGGATCAAAATCTAGTTTTATTAACTCAGTACTGCCATTGAACTGGATCAAAACCTAGTTTTATTAACTCAGTACTGCCACTGAACTGGATCAAAACCTAGTTTTATTAACAACAAGTAGATATTTCTGTCAAACCACATGCTGATGTAGATGTGGTTCGTATGCACAGTAAATTAAACTTACAATAAACACTAAAGATTAAAGGGACGATGTCAAGGCATAGTGATTCACAACATCACAGTTCTGTAAATTAGGACCTAATTTCATGACTTAAAATGTTTTGACCAAACTCTCGAACACAAGAAACATAATCGAAGATTTTGAACTTCGAGTGCAGGAAGTCAAGGATGGGAACTATTAGCTAACTTGATTTCTGTCAGGTTGAAGAGATGTGAAGTTTACTTTGATTACGCTTTACAACACTGAAGGTTTTGTGGTTTTTTTATCATGTTTGTAGTTTCTCACCTGGTTTATGAAAATGCAATCGATCGGTCTTGACACAGTCCCTTTAATATTTTGACATGAAATTTTAAATCAGTTTCAGATACGAAACCAAAAGTTGAGCCTGTGACCATCCCAGATCCTCTTCAATCCATTGATACTCCGCCTTTCGACTCGCCACCAACTGATGCGCAGGCGCATAATGAAAGCGATAGTCCTGCACTTGATTTTGACAATAATGCTGCTGACCAGCAAGTAATGCTAACGGGGACTTCACCGCTGAACAGTGTTCCCTTGCCTTGGAGTTACAGCCCAGTACAAGTGATTTCTAAACCATAAACCATTTTGGGTGCTTCTCAGGTGCGGCATAGAAATTCATTATTACTTCTTTACCCAATCAAAGTCTTTCTAATTCACGATCGTTCTGTGGCAAGGGAGAGAGTAGCTGGTTATTTATCAAAATGAACAGAATCAGAGTTTCATTTGTTCTCTAGGATCTGTCAGGAAGTCTGTGCATTGGTTTTGGAACTTAATCCCAATATTAATACTATGAATCGTTTGCGAATTTAATGAGTTGTAGATCACAGCTTTGTTAACTCTAAGTCTAACAGTAAAACTGAATTACTGCAGCTAAACTTTCTGTGTGAATTTTAAAATAATGAAATAAACAAAGCTAATTGGGTAACCGTTGACGACGTTTGAGAACGCCATTTCTGCAGACCTCTGATAATAATGAACCTATACATATATATGGGCTATGCTGCTTTTAGTAAGAGCTCTTCAGGAATTCTTACGTGTCAGTGTGACTTAAAATTGTAATGTTCATTGAGTATGACAATTTATAAGGTACTTTCTAAATCAGTTACTTTTAAAACATAACTTCACTTCTTTCCAAGCATACTATGACTTATTTTATATCTCACCATGCGAAACAATGGAAAGGTTAAAGGTGCACTTTCACGGCTAAATCGATGGATTTTTTCATTTTTAAAAGTTAATTTCGACACAGTTTTGTTTTTCCTAAGAAGCGTGAAAGAAACACCTTACTGAATCTGCCACAAAGATATTATAGTCAATCACTTCTGTTAAAGCGTTACGCATTTTGAACGAATTGATGACTTTGTGTTCCGTAACAGGACAAATATCTACAATCCACCGACTGTTGTAATAAACCATCATTACCGTTTGCCCGGGTGTAGTACACGTGTTCACATGCAACAGATTGTGTTTGTATGGAGGAGTAAGAAGTGGACAAACAGCAACTGAATTCATGGTTAGGTGTAAACCATGCATCCATGTTCACATACAGTCAAATGAATTGTGTTTGTATGGAGAAGTACAAATTGGGTAAACAACAAAACCTGTGGTTCAGTGTAAACCACGTTCACATGCAGCGAAACCTGGCAAACGGCAAGTCATGGTGATCATCCACAGCCAAATTGATACAACTGTATTTGTTGAATTTAGTCGGGTTTTTAATTACCGTAAAATGTTAAAAATTATCGAAATCAGTAGGTGGGAACGAGAAATTTTTTTGCTAACAACGGCTGGCCATTTCACCGAAGAGCTGGGAGGATGCATTTGTGTTCTGTGACAGTTAGAAAGACAATTACTGGATCTGCAAGCACTTCTTCTGTTACTAACCTGATCATAGTCCAGAATTCAGTTGCGTATAGATTATGCGTTTATTCTGTTTGGTGAACTCAAAACGCTTACAGGCTAGTGTATTCAGACATTTCTCTCGGATTTTTTTTTTCAGATCACGATGATGATTGCTTCATCTGTGGCGATGGAGGTGAGTTGGTGATGTGCGACAAGAGCGGCTGTGCCAAGTGTTATCATCTAGAGTGCCTGGCGATGGATGAGAAACCACGCGGGAAGTGGATGTGCCCGTGGCATTTCTGTGACGAGTGCGGGAAGCGGGCAACGGTGCTATGCTCCGAGTGCCCTAACTCATTCTGCCGCGGCCATGCGGAGGGTCAGATTACAAGCGTGGGGCCCGACCGTTACTTCTGCGGAGATCATATAATAACACGTAAGAAAATACCATATTCAGATCACGAAGAACAAATGAAAACAGACCCTATTCAAAACGACATGGAATCATCATCCACGCAACTTGAGTGAGCATGAAGGATTTCATCTCGACATGGTTCTTAAACTATTAGTTTTATCATCACATGTACAGTATTTCCTCTGTTTAGCCGTCTATTTTAAATTCCGTCGAACAAGACCAGTCACAGGCGTCGGGAATGTAAATAATCCCCCATTTCTAACAAGGCCCTGTTACAGACTCGTGAAATACATGCAGCAAGCCCTCGCCCTCGGCATCTAATAAGCACCTACTCCTAAAGACAATATTTTTCATATTCAAAATGATTTTAGATTATAGTTACTCGAAAGAATAATTAGTTTGCTTGCTAAAAATATCGAAGGATACAGTTTATTCTAAACGAAATGTTTTGTACCCACTGTTACGAAGAAAGAAACCCGATTTGTATTCATCGACAAAAACAACGAAGCCACAACCGGGCCCGCTTACTCCATCTTCAATCCACCAGCAATGCAATCGGATTTAGTTTTTTTGGATTGTCCAATTGAATAAACCCAAAGGCTGCCTATAAATAGACGAAATGTGCCAGTATCAATTTCTGTTCGATGACAAAGTCTCGTGAAAGTATCTGAAACATGCTCCAAGACAACTGGCACACAAACTGCGCTTTGTGCTTCACTCGAAACTCGCTTGCAAAGTAGGAAATCAACGATTATTTGACAAGAATAGTCGTGTGAGCCGAGAAATGAACCTAATTATGGCTTGGAAGAAAGATGATGCAAGTCCTAATAAATCCAAGCTTGCGAGTTGGAATATCTGTATGTTGGAACTGTTCGGCAATGCGTGCAAGTTGTCTATGGGCTGTTCTTTTTTAGCGAAAGTTTTAAATCTGAACATTTTAGATTTGAACCAAAATGTAGAAAACGAAACCCAAACTTTAAGGGGAAAAAGTTTACAAGAAACTGGATTAAACTGTAGAATAGAAATGTAGTTAGTCAATGAAATTATTAGTATTCACGTAGAAGTGTGACTCGTCTCTCTGCATGTGCCAAGAGCGCAACTAATCTGTCATTCGCAACTATCGCATAATGTGTTGGCGGTTTCTTCTTTAAGACTGACTCTACGGGTGCGTTCGTTTGGGACGATTCCAAAATAGGAGTACATTTGTTAATATTCCGGAATATTTGGATTATCATTTTCCAAGTAATTCATAGTCGGAATAGGTCACAAACGAACAACTCTTCCAAGTAATCCATGTATTAGTCCCAAAACGAACTCATCATATTAGATAGGTAGAAATTCCACACTTTTTCTTATTTCCAGTCTATTCATCGCATATAGTTTGCTAATATTGATAAGTTATGTCTTGTCTTGGAGTAGGCCGATATGAGACTAGAACAAATATGACATCTGCAATAAGACCAGTTCCCGAGATTATTGTTTTAACTTTTTACAAAGAATCCATTTAAGTTATTGCACTCACTTTGCGCGTTGTCAAAACCGAACAAGACTGTTTTAGGTTCTTCAACTAAAATGCAATCATTAAGTTATCTCCGTGCCTCGCCAGTCTTGACCGTGCGGTCTACGAAGAATTAACGAAGTCGCTTAGCAGTGATACGTGTCCGATCTAACATCATACCACAGGAAGGTCGTGTAGGGCCTTTTATCAAGATGTTTTTATTAAAGTCTGTGTGTAACATACACTCCATCACATGCTGTCTTTTGAGTCGTGGGTCGTGAAACTAATTTGTGTAAATATTGTTTGAAACACCGAGGGCTGAGGTCGAAATCTTTTCAACACCTTACAAATAACACTCCAGTTCTGGCCCCGTTTTTTGTTCGCTGCGTTGTTGGCAGGCAAAATTGAACTACTTTTGAAACGGTTGATACCACTAAGGTTTCCAACATTGCTGAAATACAAAGCTCTCCGTCCTGAATGAGTTTCTAAATTTCTGATTTTGTCTTCATGACGTAAAGTTGGGAGAGGTTTATAATAACGCACTTGGTTCCCCATCTCTGTCTTCTCTCTCTTTTTTCTTTACCATAGTATGTGTTTACAGATTATGAACTACAGCGAGGGGCCGCGGAATAGCGCTAAAATCTATTTCGCATTCGGTAGCCTGAGAATAGACGAAAAGAATCATATTTGCATGCATTTTTCATAAAAACCTCGATGTCGAAAGAGAACAGGAGAAGATACCGCCGGATAGTTTTCAGCATGGCTGTGTTAACCCCCCTCCCCGCAACCAAGTTGGTTATTCTTCCTGTACCCTCCCCAAACATCCGTCTTCATTTCTTCTTTTGTTCTAAAATGAAACTACAATTGTATATTTTCTGCTCATGAAAAATTCGCGTTTATTCGCAATGAGGTAATATAATGCAGACAACAGACACGTCTTGTGAACGTCGCGTTGTGTACTGTAAGTCGATATGTAAATTACAGAGGGGGGAGGGGGCAACTGTTGGCCGCATAAATATTTTTTCTTTACAGGGATTTAACATATCTGTGGTAGCCATAACGCCTCCATACATAAGTTATACATACATAGATCCCAAGTGACCCACGCCTCATCCCAGTCGTCCTCCTTGTCGGTTTGCCGGGTCGCTAAGCTTCTCGTTCAAAATGGCGGACGCCGATGGAAGCTTTCGTCGAGTCGGAGGCGAGCCAAAATAACTAGCGCCCAGTCCAACCGCGGCGCCCGTGAAGCCAAAGTTGTTGACTGGGTCGAGGCAAATCCTAACCCTCTCGCCCGATAAGCTAGTAGAAAAATCCGCAAACTGCGTTGTTGATTGCTGACAAAGTTGAACCCCGCTAACTCGAAGCAAAACTGATTAACCTTGGATTTTCCTCGAAAATATTGTAAACGTAATTTGAACCCTAAAACTCGAAACCCCGCTAAGTCGAAGCGATTTTTACTTCCCTTCAGGTACTTTTCTTTCTAATTTTACCCTCGATAACTCGAAGTCGATTGTCACTTTTGTGGACTAATGAGACAACATTTTGCATTCTTGAGAACAATAATATGTTTCTTTTCACTCAAAATTTAATGTGCATGACACTTGCATTCCTCAGTCTCCGTCACCCTATTACAGTGCAGGAGATCGGCCCGCAAGCATTCTTTTGTTTTGTCATTTTATGCTCTTTTAATACATTGCTAGAAATCATACAATAAAACATGTAGCAAAATAAAGTTTGTTCAAAGCCCCTATAACTCGAAACCCCGATAATTCGAAGTAATTTCAAATTCCCTTGGCAATTCGAGTTATCGAGGTTCAACTGCATTACCAAATTTCAATTTTAAATGATTTTCGGAGCACAAGTAGGCCATGCATGGCGGATTGTGCTCCTAAAAGTGGCATATGCTACTAGCAGTGCTCGATATTTTGCCAAATTATGCCAGAATTCCCAAATTATGCTCCTGATTCCAAAATTATGCTCACAAAATGATGTAGATTCTGGCGCGCAATAACGACACCAAATTATGATGTTTTTCAAACTGAAACTGTTGCTGTAAATTTACTTGTGTTTAACGTTTTATGGCAGTTTGTCTCGGCCCTCAGCTGCTCGCATGTCTAAATCATTTGTAAAATGCATTCAACGACTTAATGATCACATTTAAATTTACTTTATTTATGTAGAAAATACACCATATTTACTAAATTTTCTGAATTTATGCTTCAAAAAGTGCTAAAATTTGCTAATTATGCCGTGGCAGTGCTCGTTTAAGAAATTATGCTTTTTTCCTCCAATTATACCAAACATTATGCCAGCACAATCCGCCAAGGCCAAAGCATAAGTGAATGCTACGCTGTGCCATTTATTAGCAAATACACCCAAGGCATGTTTTCATATTTGTGTAACACAAGCCAATATGGCATTATATGAGCTCTCCTATTGTTTGTCAGCCAATCACGCGCCGGCGGCGCCGAAGTGTGCGCGTGGTGATACGTACCGAGCGTAGTTTTTGGTGCGATATTTATCTGCCAGTTAAAATTCATGAAGAGCAATGTGTTTCGCAACTTGTCTTCGGTCTTGGGCCTTTCAGCAGTTTGTTGACTGAATCGTATGATTTTTGTGACACTCAAATGGAACTTGCCCTAAAGAGCCTTGTAAACAAATTATATTTGAACAGACAACTACATGTTCCTAAAAACACAAATCGATAACTGATCATCAGTAGGATACCTAAAATGTGTGCAATTTTACAATTCGTTTCGCCTCTGCCAGATGTAAGTTTACACTTTAAGATCTGGGGCGAATTTAGGGGTGGTTCGGGTGTTCGGTCGAACCCCCTAAAGTGTAGCCTGTCTGCAGGCGTTAATTCTCCTTCGCCCTACGAAGGAGAATTAACGTCTGCAGGCAGGCTACCTAAAGTGAAGTAAACGCAAATTTTTTGAGCCGTGATACCTTTTCATTTTAGAAAAGGACATGTTAAGGAAAAAACAAGATAATGACATCAACGAACAATGATCGCTCAAACAGCACATTGAAACTAGTGAAGAGCTACCAGAGGGCAACAATGACGACGGAGAGACTCTGGCTTGGCTCTAATGAGCATTCATTATGACAAGTGAAGAACTACTTGAGGGTAACAATGACGACGGAGAGACTCTGGCTTGGCTCTAATGAGCATTCATTATGACAAGTGAAGAACTACTTGAGGGTAA